>JAOANR010000015.1:40452582-40660198 GCA_030278955.1 Hygrophila difformis
ACATTTTTAGGTGGACCAACAAGGTTTCCTCCAATGCCAAAATTTACTACCTGTTCACGAAGGAGTTGATCTGCAGCTCGATTGTATTCTTTTGGGATGGATTCGAATCGAACCTCCCAGGGCTCCTTGGATATACTATAATTCAGTAAGTGAATCAACGAATTAGAAATTCATGTGGGCCGTCAAGCTTGCTGCCCGCCGGGTTCTTCGACATAGGCCTTCACTGTGTCGGGTGGTCGACCTCTCCGGTTGGTGTCCGTTCCCCTAGCTCGTTTGCTAGTGTGTGTGGATGGATCCTCCCTCTACTATGATGGCAGTGTGGTATTCCATTGGTAGTGATGTGTGGATTCTTCTGAGTTTTAGCTCCATATATGTATTGTCTAATCTGAGGGAGGAGAGGCTTTGCTTGGGCTTGCATTGGCAGGAGGATTTGGTTGTGCTTTGTCTGAATCCATTGGTGCTTTCAGAATTTTAGGAGGTGGTCGTGTTCTGGTTAAGAGTGGGTCGGTACGGTATACCGAAAAAAATTCCGCCGTACCGTATACCGTACCGAACTTTACGGTATGAAAATTTTCATACCGTTGCCGTACCGAACCTTTCGGTATACCGAAAGGTTCGGTATGAAATATTTCCATACTGTTGCCATACCGACATTTCGGTAAGTTCGGTATATACCGCTATACCGAACCTTCTGTGACATACCGGTATCGCGGTATATACCGATATACCGAACATTCGCTATATACCGACATACCGGTATTGCGGTATATACCAACATACCAAACTTTCGCTACACACCAGCATACCGGTATTGCGGTATATACCGACATACCGAACAATCGGTACATACCGATACCGCGGTATATACCGAAGTTCGGTACGGTAACGGTATACCGCGGTATCAAAAAATTTATACCGTTACCGTAGCGAAAATTACGGCATACCGAAAATTTCGGTATTCTCGGTATTTTTTTGGTACGATATGTGCAATATGTGATATATTCGTTATTTTTTCCCAACACTAATTCTGGGGGAATTTGGTTTTGGTTGTGTGATAAAGCGCACAGGGACAGTTTATGTCTGTCCTTAGACCATCTCCAGTGGTCTCGGTACAATGGCGAAAAACACAATTTTACCGTCAAACTCTTCTCCAGCGGTCCCCTTTGAATGTCAGACACGTCTGTATTTTTGTGGGAGATGAACAGTGCCCGCTAATTGTAGCGGGCACTGTAGCAACAACTGTATTTTTTTTTTTTTGCTTTCTTCTTCTTTTTCTTTTGCATATTGAAATTTAGTTTTAATAATTAAATTGTAAGTGCAAGCCTTTATTATTAAATAAGTAGTATTAAGTTCAGAATTATTTATGGGAAATTTTTTTTGTAGCACAATTCATAAATGTTTAATTAAATTATATACCCAAATGCAAATTTATTTTTTGGTAAACATTGACATTTATGTATCGATAAAGTGTGTGGTAGCCCAAACAATAAAAATTACTCCATAAAGATGATAAAAGGGGAGAATAGGGACAGGTGGAAATTAAATCCCTACCAATTACCATAAAGGTTGAAAATCAGGGGACATGACACTAGGCCAAGTCTCCATTCCCAAATAATTTTTTTTAACAAAATCCTAGCTTATTTGTACAAATAGTAACTGATGTATAAATGCTAACCTATCATATTCCAAGAATTTTAATTTAGATTATATTTTTCTATTACATAATTTAAATATTTAAAAAGCAATAAAAAGAAAAAATATACTCCATATTTTAAGTTCAAAATTTTTATGTGTGTTCATCAAAGTAGATTTAAAATTTTAACAAATTTTTTAAATATTAATAACTTAAAATAGTTAAAAATATTTTAATAAAATTTAAATATATTTATGTACTCCCTCCATTTTTTTAATATATTATCAACTTCTGCATTTCACGCACTTTAATATATATTTTTAATTATTAATATCTCAAATTGTATACAACAAAAATTATGAATATTTAACAATATAAAACTATGCGATTAGACGAATCTAACAATATCTCACTTGACTATATTTTATCTTATATAACTATGTTTAAAATCGAATCAAACTTATTCAATGAACAATATTAATTATGCAAATAGTAAAGATATAAACAAACCGAGAGAGTATATTTTTAAATAAAAATAATATATTATTTTGATAGATAAAAATTAAATGAATAGTAAAAGGAATCAAAATGGAATATTCTTAAATAGAGGAAAAATTAGAGTTGATTGTTGGAGATGAAAAGTGAAAAACTATAAGCTGGACTGGGAAATATAGTAGAGTTGACTGGGAAATAGTGTTTATTGCTGGAGATGGATTAGCGGTCATAATTACGGCAAACTAAATGTATGTTTGTTTTACCGAGAGCCAAATAATTTGACTTTTAAGTTTTAAGTTTATTTATTTTATAATTACAATTTATTTTTTTCATTATTGTTATATAAAAATATAATTAAATAAAACGTTTTATTTTATAATTAAATATAAATATTTAATAAATTTGATTTGTCAACTATTGTTCAAAAAAAAAAAAAACTATTTGAATTATAAAATATAGTACTACTATTATTAGACTGACCAAAGTGTTGGTACTTTTTTTGTTTTTTAAAAAAAGTGTTGGTACATTAAATAAACAGAGTTAGGGGAGTACACTGTATTATTCAATGAAACAGACGTAACTATATACTTCCTCCGTTTTTTTGTTAGCTACGTTTGACAAATGGGTACTGTTCACTTATATACTTTGACTTAAAATTTTATCATGGTTATACAAGCTAAAATATAGCCAAGTGTGATCTTGTTAGATTCGTCTCGTCTTGTAGATTTTCAATATCAAATTTTTAGAATTTTTACATGTACCGAATTTGAGTTATTAATAGTTTAAAATGTGAATTGGACTGCGTGCTGGGTGGGTCAGTAGCTATCTTTAAAAAACGGAGGAAGTACTGCTCTATATAGAGTATTCAATGCTTTAATTTATTGCCTCCAAAACCCGACTTTTTCTTCTCCCTCCAAATTCCAAAGCCCCCACCCTTTCTCCGACTCCAACTTAACCTCCGCCCTGCCCTCCGCCGCCGGCCGTCGCGTGCCAGTTCGTTCTGGAAACATCTGAATGGTTTTCTCCATGTGCAAGAACAACTCCACTCAACAAGTAATTCAACCCACCGCCCAACAATCCCGATCATCTCCATCCTCTAGGAAATCTAAGAAATCGCGACGGAGTTCTTCCTCAAATCCATCGGACTCCGCCGTCTCCGACAGTTTTGCAATCCCTAGCACGCGCTCCACTTCCAGCTTCTATAGAGGATCCGGATCCTCCATTTCCGCTGCCACCACCTCCTCTCTGTCCAGCCTCCACGATTCCATCCTTCCCGACCGCCCGCACCTATATGATTTCCTGGAGATTTCCGCCGCAACTCGCGGTTTCCTCCTAAAGCCCCAATTTTCATCCTCCTCCTCCACCGCCTGGCGGTGCAGGGTGCGCGATCAGACCGCCATAATCTTCCAGCGGAAATTCCACCGGCGAATGGACATCGCGCAGCTCACGGATCGTCTCTCCGTCATCTGCCGTAGCCACCATTCCAGCTTGGTAAAACTGAAAGGTGCTTCAATTTCTGGTGGTTACATTTATTTGGTTTATGAGTATGTTGCTGGTGCAAGTCTTGCTGATTGCCTTAGAAATTCTAAGAACCCTAATTTCACCGTACTTTCTAATTGGATGTCTCGGATACAAATTGCTTCGGATATTGCTCATGGATTGGATTATGTTCATAATTCTACTGGATTAGGGTTTCAATTTGTGCACAATCATATAAAGAGCAGCAGCATTATAATTGTGGAGCCAACATTGCATGCTAAGATATGTCATTTTGGTACTTCTGAACTTTGTGGTGAGATTGCAGAACATGGATTGGATTCCAAAGGGCTTAAGAGATTGAACAGTAAGTTCAATAAGTTCGAGGGCACTATAGGCTACATGGCCCCTGAATTTCAAAGAACAGGGATTGCAACACCAAAGTGCGATGTATATGCCTTTGGGGTTGTGATTCTTGAATTGCTGTCTGGGATGGAGGCACTGGAATACATAGTTGATAGGGATAGTGGAGCTTACACGAAGATATCAGTGGTGGATGTAGCGAGGCAGATGGCGGAGGAAGGTGGAGGGATTAGAAAGTGGATGGACAAGAGACTTAGAGACTCTTACCCAGTAGAGGTTGCAGAGAGATTGGCACGTTTGGCATTGGCCTGTGTGGCTGATGAGCCTGAAACAAGGCCGGATATGAGTAAGATAACGAATAAAATTTCACAAATGTTCTTGGAATCAGAGAATTGGTCACAGAGTATGAACCAGTTGACGGACTTCTCATCTTCTCTGGCTCCGCGGTAACACCTCTTAATTTGGCGAATTTGATACCATCAAGCTCTGGTAAACAGATACATATACTTGACTCATTAGAATACCTCTTATTTCTGTCTGTAGTTGTCATTTTCTTAGCAGATAACTGATGGCATGTAGATGTCTGTTTATTTAAAGCAGCCTTTAGTTATAAACTTCTGCTACATGTTTAATGTGTTTTACCCTTTGCTCAATCTTGTGGGGAAATTATTATACTACTTGTTTTGAGGAATCAGTTATGTTTGAATATTTTGTGAGATTTTCATTGTTTTTAGATCACATCCATTGTACTATTACAATATTTGGATGTTATTGCGGTTTTCCTTTTTAATCAGTGGCAGTCAATTGTGAATGTTTTGTTTGTTTGGATGTGTTACATCTGCATATTTGAAAGATTCAATTCTAAGATTTATTCAATAGAATTACCAAATTCTTATATTTGGAAGGTTCAATTCGAGGAGATGCGATGTTATATTATGCAACTCTTTTGTTGGATCATCTTATGGATAGTGATGGGAGATTATCTTATACCAAATGTGGTTTTAGTTATTGAAAAGTAATGGATTTATTTAAGCTATTACGGTGTGGTGTGGCCGTGTTGGGGTCTATGTGTTGTTTTAACAAATCAGGTGCGTGTCAACTCTGATAATCTATAGATTTTTGTAGGCCACACAGTCAGTTGTCTATAAATCCATTTGCTTTATTTTCTTGCTTTATGAAGTAGTAAAAGTCAACCAACAGTTAGTAATTCATACAAGGATACTCCGCCCAAATGGGCGGTATGATAACGATAAATGAAATATAGTTTGAATAATTAAATATTGAAATATAATATTAGTATATTGATTTTAAAGTCCAATTGAATAAAATTATTCAAATAAAATATTCTATTAAATTTTTTATTAAAATCTAATTCTTTAATTAAAAATACTAAATTATAAATAAACAAATAATACTACAATATAAGCTACACTTTAACCCATGCCCAATTTAATTTCAATCCCAAATAATGTAATTTAATTAATTTTTTAAGTCCAGTCTGTTACTCCCTCCGTCCCACTTAATTTGTCTTGTTTCACTTTTGCACACAATCCAATGCACTTTTTCAACCGTTAATATCTCAAAATGTGTACAACAAAAAATTATGTAAAATATATATTCTAAAACTACATGATTATACGATTCTAACAAGACCCAACTCGACTATTTTTTCCAAATATATCCATGAAATAAAATCGAGTCAAAGTAGTACAATGAACAGTGTCAAAAAGTCAAACATGACAAGTTAACTGGGACGGAGGGAGTACTATTCATAGCATCAATAGTCTTTATATACTCCATCCGTCCCGCTATTTGTGTCACATTTTGACTTTTTACACTGTTCATAGTGCTTGTTTGACGTAACTTATTTTTACAATTATATAAGAAAAATATAGTTAAGTGAGATCTTGTTGGATCCGTCTTTTCGCATAGTTTTAGAATATATATTTTATTGAATTTTTACTTTTATACTTCCTCCGTTTTTTATTAGTTGTAACATTTGCAAGTGTGCA
Organism: Hygrophila difformis; assembly: GCA_030278955.1. NCBI lineage: Eukaryota > Viridiplantae > Streptophyta > Magnoliopsida > Lamiales > Acanthaceae > Hygrophila > Hygrophila difformis. The sequence continues at coordinate 40,458,562 of JAOANR010000015.1, forward strand.
AAGCCTTAATCCGAGATCAAGGGTTCCCGCTTCTAAAATTAATCTTTGAGTGTGATTCGTATAATGTGGTTTGTTGGCTCAAAGATCCTCAGTCTACCCCTTGGCGATTTTGTAATCTGCTAGCTCCTATTGTGGAGGTTACAAAATGCACAGGAGATGTTACTTTCCATCACATTTTCAGAGAAAAGAACGTGGCAGCCGATTTCTGGGCAAAACGAGGGGCTGATGGCGGTACTAAAGTGGAAGTCTGGTACTAAGGCCATCTCCAACCACACCCTCCATTTTTGCAGGAGCTACAGTACAAATCTCTATTTTTGCAGGACTGCTACAGTAACTGCATCTCCAACCCAACCCTCCATTTTTGCAGGGTCAAAGAATATTCCCCACATATTCCATTTCATATATTATTTTATATTACTTTTCTTATTTACAAATAACACCCAACATTTTATAATTTTTACATATTCCACTTCACAATAATATTCTAAATTATTATTTTATATCATTATTGTTATTTAAATTTATTTAGTAATTTTTAATTATCTGATAACATAAATTAATGAAAAAAATACTTTTAATAAAATAAATTCGTAATATTACGAAACAACACTTATCATATAATATAGATAGAACACATAATATTAATTACGCAAATCCAATAATACAACATAATTAATCATCTGAGTTACTATATTGTTCCCATATATGCTCAATCAAAGCATCACGTAGTTCGTAATGTGCATCCCTGCTTCTGATTCGAGTGTATCGCTCGAGAAATTGATGATATTCATCTTGATTTGTTGCCCTTTCAACGGATGGGAGCGGTGCCTCTTGATACTCTCTTATTGGCGCGCTAATATCACGTTCTTCTATTATCATATTATGCATGATAATGCACGCAGACATTATATCATGCAAAATATTTTTATGCCAATAACGACTTGGTCCTTTCACGATCGCCCAGCGTGATTGTAGAACTCCAAATGCGCGCTCTACATCTTTCCTGCAAGATTCTTGCCTTTGTGCAAATAATTTTTTTTTTCGGGCCACGCGGGTTACTAATAGTTTGTACAAGAGTGGCCCATTTAGGATAAATACCATCGGCTAAATAATAACCCATTTCATATTGTTTTCCTTGAATGTTATACCGTGCGGGAGGTGCAACACCCGAAGTAAGATCTCTAAACAATGTCGATGAGTTTAAAACATTAATATCGTTATTAGTTCCCAGCATACCAAAATACGCATGCCAAATCCAAAGGTCATAATCCGCCACAGCTTCAAGAATTATAGATGGTTTTCCACTGCGCCCTGCATATTGCCCTGCCCAAGCAGTTGGACAATTTTTCCACTCCCAATGCATACAATCCAAACTACCCAACATACCATGAAAACCACGGCTTTCACCAATATGAAGCAATCGTTCAATATCAGCTTCATTGGGGGCTCTGAGATAGCGTTCTGAAAATATCTCTACAACTGCACGACAAAATCTTTTAACACATTCAATAGTTGTTGATTCACCTATCTTTATGTATTCGTCAGTGGAATCCGCTGGTGCACCATATGCTAGCACCCGGAAAACTGCAGTTGCTTTTTGATAGGTAGACAAGCCAAGCCTCCCAAGACCATCCCGTCTTTGTGTAAAATATATATCATGATCTTTCACTGCATCAACAATTCTAAGAAACAAACTTCGAGATAATCGAAATCTTCGTCGAAATGTTTGTTCATCATACAGTGGATTAGTTGAAAAATAATCATTAAATAATCTCAAATCTGCTTCCTCACGATTACGATTAACAACTACATGACCTGGAACAGAGCCACCGTGAATTGGTTGAGGTATGTCGAAGCAACGCCGGAAAAGATTATTTCTTTGAATTGATGATTCCATTATTGCTTCATCTGCATCAATCGAATTCATAAATGGGAACTGCTGCTCTTCACCTTCATCAGATGAAGAAGATGAACTCTGAAATGAAACACCACCAACACTAAAGAAATTCATATTGGAATATAAGTGATTAACAGAAAGTTTAGGATGATTTTTCGTGTAAACCCCATATCAGTTTATAGAATATATGAAGAAGAAGATATGGATAACGCATATCTCATCCTATGGTTGTGTGAATGATGAAATCTAAATGGATGGCTTGGATTGGCCAATGATCCATTACTTGGATGGCATATCTCATCCAATGGTTATGAAGAAAGACATCTAAATGGATGGCTTGGATTGGTCACGGGATCAAATCCCTTACTTGGTTTGTGTGCAATCCTAGCCGGACTTGGGTTTTTGTGCATTATGGAGTTGGAATAAAGACACAAGTAATCAAGTCATTGTCCACTTTCTTGGATAAAGAATCGTTCATCCAATGGTTGTGAAGAAAGAAATCTAAATGGATGGCTTGGATTGGTCAAGTTATCAAATCTATGATAGGGTTTGTGTGCAACCCTATCCGGACTTGGGTTTTTGTGCATTATGGAGTTGGAATAAAGACACAAGTAATCAATTCATTGTCCACTTTCTTGGATAAAGAATCGTTCATCCAATGGTTGTGAAGAAAGAAATCTAAATGGATGGCTTGGATTGGTCAAGTTATCAAATCTATGATAGGGTTTGTGTGCAACCCTATCCGGACTTGGGTTTTTGTGCATTATGGAGTTGGAATAAAGACACAAGTAATCAATTCATTGTCCACTTTCTTGGATAAAGAATCGTTCATCCAATGGTTGTGAAGAAAGAAATCTAAATGGATGGCTTGGATTGGTCAAGTTATCAAATCTATGATAGGGTTTGTGTGCAACCCTATCCGGACTTGGGTTTTGTGCATCATTCACTTGTCTATAAATTATGTAACCAAATGTTCCCAAATCACACTTCAAACTCTTTCTATTTTATATTTACTTGCCTATCATCTTTCACTTTGTTTAATTTTTAAATCATGTCTAAAAGAGCAATTGCATATACCGATGAAGAAGATAAGTTACTATGCAATATCTATTCCGATTTCACTCAAGATTCGATTACAGGCAGAGGCCAGTCCAAGGAAGCCTTTTGGAATCGAATTGTTGAGGCATTCAATGAGCAACGTAAGAAGGATGTAGCACCGGAGGTTCCCCACTATCGTACTTTAAAATCATTGGAGGGTCGATTTTCGTTGATCCAAACGCAGTGTAAGTTATTTCTGAGTTGTATTAAAAATGCTGAAGACCTGAAAGTGAGTGGAACATCAGAAATTGATACTGTAAGTATTACATATTTATGTGTTCTTTATATATGCTTTTCATGTGCACAAATATATTTAATTCTTAATTATTATGTGCAGTTAGCGATGGCTAGAGACATGTTCAAAAGGAATCCAGCAGGGTCAAAAAAAGGATTTCATTTCGATCATGTTTTTGAGATAATGAGGAATTTAGAAAAGTTTAAAGATCATAATGAACTAAGGAATCCACATAAAATTGCTCGAAAAAATTTCTCTACCCATGTGTCATCATCATCGGAAAATGCTACATCCGACTCTCCTAGAATTTCATCATTTAATATTAACTTATCTGATGATAATGTTGATGTAACATCATTTCCTTTAGCTACGGAAACTGATGGATCTTCTCATGAACGACCAATGGGGGTGAAAAAAGCAAAGGCCAAAAGAAAAAATGATGATGCATATGGTGCTGAGTTTGCCAAGTTGGATGAACACAATGCAACAATTCAAGCAAAGATGAAGGATAATGCTGTTGAAAGAGAGAAGTACTTTGCGCTTGAACAGAAAAAATTGGCAATCCAACAAGAAAAAATGGCATTGCATCAAGCTAAAAGAGAAGATAAAATAATGTCGGTAGACTTGAGTGTCATCACAGATCCTACTATATATGCTTATTATAAACAGAAGAAGGAAAAAATCATGCGCAACCGAATGGGAAATCCACCGGAAGATTCTTCGTCGGGACTTTTTAGTCAATTTTTCAGCAATTTCGGTGGGGATGATGGAACCAATTTGGGTGATTATTGAGTGAAGAATTTTATGTTGTACTATGCGTGTTTAAGTTTATGTTGTACTAGGTGTTGAAGTTTATGTTGTATTTGGTATTTAATTTTATGTTGGGTTTGCATTTTATGTAATTCTCAAGTTTTTATTATTATTTAATGAGTGTTTAATATTTAAATTAAGTGATTCAACAATATTTATGCACAAAATATATTTAAATTATAAAAATAAAATACAAATAAAATAAAAGAATTAAAATATAAATTTTAAAAATAAAAAACTAAACTTCAATAATTTCATTTTAACCCTTTGGGGGTCAAAACACAATTTCACAAACATATAAAACCTATTTAAAAAAAAATAAAAAAAAAAATAACACCCAGCGGGTGTGAACAGTGTTCCGCCCAAAGAGGCGGAACACTGTAGATCCCTCCCTCTTGAGAGGGAGGGACCTCCATTTTTGCAGGGTGGGTTGGAGATGATCTAAAGGAGTTCGTAAGATGGTGTTACTCGATCAGTGTGTTTTGTCTTTGGGAGGGGTTTGTTGATGCACCTGTCTGCTATTTATTTCTTGGCTTCTGTTAGTTTTTGTAAACTGGTGGAACAGGTCCTATCTATTGCAGCATGTGCAATAAAACCTTCCTTTCAAAAAAAAAAAAAAAACATTTGCAAATTTGGTACTATTCACACATGTACTTTGACTTAAAGTTTTATCATAGTTATACAAGTTAAAATATAGCCAATTGAGATCTTGTTAGATTCGTCTCATCGAATAGTTTTAAAATATTAAACTTTTAGAATTTTTACTTATACCGAATTTGAGTTATTGATGATTTAAAATGTGCATTGGACGGCGTGCACAGTGAGTCCGTTACAATTTTTGGAAAACAGATGTGTATATTTTAAGATATTAACTGTTAAACAAGTACATTGGACGGCGTGTCCAAAAGTTTTAAGACAAAATTAATGGGACATAGTGAATATTAAAAATAGATAGATTTTTGTGTATTCATTCATTTGCGCATCTGATTCTAACTACGGTAACCTATTACTGCATATTTGTATTGATTTATTTTTATTTTTTCAACTTTTCCTTTTTCAGATTTTTTTTTCCTGAATAAATAAGAAAAAAATTATAGCATAAAAAAATTACAATGAATGCTGCAAATACTCTAATGGCCAATGGGTTGGTGGCGTTTGGGCAAAAGGGGGAAAAATGAATGCTGCAAGTGCATAAGCTTGGGGTATATCGTTGACTAGGGTTGATATCGAGTCGAGTCGAGCTCGAGTATCATGGTACTTGAGCTTGAGCTTGACAACATATATTCGAGTTCGAGCTCGAGCTCGAGTATCATCAAGTCGAGTTCGATCTCGAGTATCATCGAGTTCGAGTTTAAGTTCGAGTAGTTGGCGTGTTCTTTTTTTGCTAAGCTCAAGCTTGAATTTGTAGCTTAAGTATGAATTTATTTTATTTTTCTTAACATTTGATTTAGAATTTTTAACCATAGCCTAAAAGACATAATTTAATTTGATACTTGAATATTGTGTTGATTATCGTACAACTAAAGATAGAACTAAAATTCTTTAAAAATATATTTAAATTTTTTAGAATGACTATTTTCCTTGTTTAGATATTTTAAAGATTACTACGGACCCACCCAGCACGAGACGAGACGAGACTTGAAAATTCACAGAATGACTATTTTTCCTTGTTTAGATATTTTAGAGGAAGTAAATTCTAAAAGTTCGATATTTAAAAACTACAAGACGAGACGAATCTAACAAGATCTCACTTGGCTATATTTTAGCTTATATAATCATGATAAAACTTTAATTCAAAGTATATGAGTGAACAGTAGCAAAATGTCAAATGTAGCTAACAAAAAAAAAAACGGCGGAAGTATATTTTTTCTAATAGAAAATAGAGTGGACTATGAGGGAAAGTATGAAACGAAGATTAATTAAAATATGTGTTAATGGTGTTATCGAGTCGAGTCGAGCTCAGTCGAGCTCAAATACTCGAGTCGAGTTCGAGTCGAGCTTGACTTGATGCGAGCTGGAGTCGAGTAGCGATAGTCGAGTACGAGTCGAGTTTTTTTCGAGCCGAGTCCCGAGTCGAGTACGAGTAGCACTACTCGTTAATCACCCCTATCGTTGACTATGCAACTTGCTTGGGAGATACTCCCTCCGTTTTTAAATAGTTGTCTATTTCAGCTCAATTTTAATAACCAAGGTTTGTATTAATTGACTCATAATTTTACATTTTAAAGTAGATTAAGTTACAAAATGAATAGATTAAGTTACAAAAGTATTATATTCACTCATTTGAAGTAGATCATGATTTTAAGTGTTAGAAATGTTAAATTAATACCACATTGTGATTAGGAAGAGATTAATAGTAATTTTTGGGGATGAAATTAGGTTTTGGGTTGGAATTTGATGTTGAACATCGTGAGTTTTTTGGGCTGCTGGTACCAGAGCGTTCGGACCTGGTGCGCCGTGCATTCAAAGAAGCGCACGGCAAGACACGCCGTGCACTGAAAGGAATGCACGACACGGCCAGCACGCCGTGCACCATGCACGACGCACAGTCGCATGGTGCCGTGCAGCCTGGGGTAGGTGTAATACCCGAGAAATCGACATCGAGAATTTAAATCAAAAAATTAAAGAATTGGATTTAATGATTAAAAAAACCGAAATAATTCCGAGAGAGCGGAATTAAATATTTTCGGACGATCGCAACTCGGAATAGGCTCATCAAATTATTTCCAACGAACCCGGATAATTCCTACATTATGATTCTGGAATAAAAATATGAATAATAATATTTAAAAAAACGCGCGCGAAATATAATTCCTATAAATTATATTTTTAAAAAAATAATTCCTATAAATTATTTAATATTATTTATTAATTGATCAGTTTTTTCTATTTAGTAGCTAATTTAAGTATATAACACAATTATATTATATACTTCATATAGCATTCCATAAAATGACATGAAATGAATTGTAGTCAAGTGGTACACGCGTGAGTTGTGCGTCCAAGTGCGTCCAAATCGGGGTTAGATCCCTCTTGAATACATTTTTCCTCTTATTTTGAACCACGAGCCAACTCCAGCGACCACCACCCGAGGTCGCTGGAGTTTGAGACATCGGCCTGCGCGGTTGTCGCCCAATTTGTAACCAGCTTTATAGCGACTTCACTAGTGCAATCGCTGAGGGATTTTAGCAACCGCATACCACACAGTGAGGTCGTTAAATCCAAAAAATCTTGTAGTGCTTTATATTTAATGATAGCAATTATTTCAAGAATTTAATTTATTTCGAATATTTAAAATAATAAATTAATATTTAAAAATACGTGTGCTATTGTTGTTGACTAACAAAATAAATTTATATGCGTCTTAATACGTATTTAATTAATTACTTAATTAATATCTAAAGTATATATAATTATTAGTAATAACCATGTAAGATTATTATATTCAAATCAACGTAACATTAAATAATTGTTATATAATTCCGTAAATTAATTCACCTCCTATTTTTTTTTTTTTTTAAAGAAAAAAGAAAGAGAGAAATTGAAAACAAAAAATGAAAAACAGTAGACGTACATATGCATGCACATTTCCAATATGCGAAATTGAATGATCAAAAAATCAAAGTTCACATACGATCAACATTCCCAATTCACTTCACTGCTGAACGAAAACTCGACCTGCAGTCCTTACGAACCGTAAATTTTTTCACAACATTATTGACCAACATTATTGACTCGAACGAAAACCCTAAACCGCTAGTTCAATGCAATTTTCCTACTACACTCCTCCTCCTCCTGCAGCTGGTGGAAATCCGCCGGCAACCGGCGGCCCAGCCACTTGCAGCATACGGGACAGAAGCTCCAATCCCTTCTCGTAGTCACACAGCCCAGAGCTGTAACCCGGATGCGGGTCCGTAAACGAAATTTTCTGAATCCAATTATTTCCGGCCTCGAATTGAGGCACCAATTCCACCTCGTCCTGATCGAACTGCCACACCTCCAACGTTTTCCGGCGACAGCACCTTCTCCCTGTGTTCGCAACAACCGGAAACGGCGGTGGCACCACTCTCGCTTTAAACCTTTTTCCAGGGGATCTTAGACCAAATATCAGATCCAGGTGCCAGTATTCATCGTCTCGCACACTTCCTTGGAAAAATTCATGATTAATCAGTTCATTTGTGTCTTGGCGCTGTTCCGGCGCACGTTGGAGGCAAACATTCAACAGATTCCGCAATGAATTCGAGCATTCCTTCTCGCCTTTCGCTCTGATCGGATTCAAGTAATAATCCTTGAAATGGAAACGTTTCAAGATACGTCTCATGGCGAAGTTCGACAGCGGAAATTCCGTCACCGGAGGCCGTCCATGGTGCATCTCCAGCAGAGTTATTCCCAATGACCAAATATCCTCCCGCTTATCGTACTGCTGGTACTGCTGCATTCCCTCCGGCGGCACCCAATACGGCGGAATAACAACCGCATCCATCTGAGTCATCACGGGCTCAACACCCGGCAGAGCACGCGTCGACTCGTCCTGGTAATACCAGGACGAGACCCCGAAATCGGACACATCACCCGGCCCGGCGAGCGGCTCAGGAGGATGTTCCCCGGCTTGACGCCGCGATGCACTAGACCGCTGCGATGAATGGCGTCGAGAGCCTTCAGAACACTGTTCGCAATGGTGGCGATGAAGGTGAATGACAAACCTTTGTGGAATGTTGGGAAAATAAGCTCTGATACCTAGTGTTGGGAAAGGCTACTACGAAACATAAACACACACACTATAGAGGACCTATGACAATTCACTCACACATGACACAACACCAACGCTTTAATGTTGGTTAGCCTTTGACTAAAATTCTTAGTGCACAAGGATACTTAGGCGGCAGGGCCGACCATATATCATTAGGCGGTATAACCGACCATATATTAGTTAGGCGGCAGGGCCGACCATATAACTAATGCAAGTGCACCAAGAACTTAACAAACCAAGGCTTAACCGAGAGACTTAAACAAAGGTAACACTTTTATAAATACAAAACACAATTACAAGAGATTTCACTACTCACACCTTATCACTCCTCAACTCTCAACTAACTTCTCAACTCACACCTCTCTACTTCACTCAACTCTCCACTATACACTAAACTCACAACTTCTCTACGCTCTTATAAATGAAGAGCCCCACCTCTATTTATAGAGTGGGCAAGAGTTCTAGAATACTCTAGGAAAATTATTATTAATTCTAAACCTAGATTATTCTACACAATTCCTTTTCTCCATATTTCTAGAATATTCTAAAATATTACTACAATTTTCTTGATAATTATACTCACACACTAATTTCTCTAATATTCTAGAATATTCTATCACTTAATAACATTTATAACATTATTAAGTTTGCATTGATCTTTAACATGGAACTTGGCAGAAATGATGGTGACTGGATTGAGCCACCCCAGACGAAGGGCATAACGACCCAAAGTTTTCCATCGTCGGTCTCGAAAAAGCAGTGGGGCTTGAGGACGTTGGGATGGTCCGGCAGATTCTGTATGAGGTTAAGCTCGTGGAGGAAGTTGTTAGGGCTGCTTTGGATGGCCACAAGATCCAAGATCTTAATGGCGACTTTTTCGTGGTTTGGAATGCAGCGTGCGGCGATGACGAAGACGTTGGAGCCATTGCTGACTTGGTGAAACATCTCATAATCTGCGGGATTGGGAGGGTAGACAATCGGAGGAATACTACTGGCCATGGTGGAGATCGATCGATGATGATGATCGGTTCTTGATTGGGAGGAGTTTCTTGAGGAAACGATTAATTGCAGAAAATCATATACAGTAATATATAGTGTATATATATAAATATGGAAAAATATACTAAATAATCCTTTTTCTTTTCAAATTGGCCAAGATAGTCCTTTTTCTATTTTTATTCCCAATTGGTCCTCTACATTTGCTAATAATGTCTAGTTTGATCCTTTTACTCAATAATCCTATATTTAATAAATAATGTGGTAATTAAGTTTCTTAATTACATAAACCAAGTTAAACCGGGTCACACAATACCAAATCCTAACCCGCCCCAATTGGTCCTCTACATTTTCTAGAATATTCTAAAATATTACTACAATTTTCTAGATAATTATACTCACACACTAATTTCTCTAATATTCTAGAATATTCTATCACTTAATAACATTTATAACATTATTAAGTTTGCATTGATCTTTAACACTCCCCCTCAATGCAAAATTCCTTCCATGGTTGATTTGCAGATCATTCCGAGTGCTTCTCTGAATTTTTCGAACTTGGATTTACTTAAACTCTTCGTGAAGATGTCTGCAACTTGTTCCCATCTGTCTTTGTTGGTACCATCTCGATCTCCCCTTCTAGCACTTTCTCGCGAACATAGTGATAGTGCACTTCTATATGTTTTGTCCTTGCATGAAAGACTGGATTCTCTGCTAAACGTATAGCCGATAGATTATCACAGAAAAGCTTTACTTGATAATTTACTGGTTGGTGAAGATCTTCCAGTAGTTGCTTTAACCAAGTGCTTTCCTGTGTCGCTGATGTTGCCGATCAATATTCTGCTTCGGTGCTTGACAACGATGTGGGTTGTCTCTTGCTACACCATGATACCGCTCCCGATCCAAGATTAAACAAATACCCAGTTGTCGACCGTCGCGTATCATAGTCTCCAACATAATCGGCATCGCAATATCCTGTCACATGGCATTCCTTTGTTTTCTTATATAAAATGCCAAAATCAATGGCGCCTTTAACATACCTCAAGATACGTCGCACTGCATCGAGATGAGGCTTCTTTGGTTTGCTCATGTATCGACTAGCCACTCCAACTGCATACGCTATGTCTGGTCGGCTTAGCGTGAGATATATAAGGCTCCCGACCAACTGTCGATACATGGTAACATCTTCTAAACTTTTCCCATCATCTGCTCGCAACTTTTCATTGTGGTCCATCGGACTTGCGATGGGCTTGCAGTTAAGCATTCCATACTTCTGCAAAAGATCCCGTGCATATTTCTGTTGTCCCAGAAATAAACCTTCACTTGTCTGCTCCACTTCGAGTCCAAGAAATCGATTAAGTTCTCCAAGCTCCTTCATATGAAATATGATGGAGAGATTTTCCCTTGTTCGTTGGATCTCCTCGCAATAATCTCCCGTGATAATTAAGTCATCGACATATACTAATATTATGGCTAGCTTTCCTTGATCTTCTTTCACAAATAAACTTGAATCTGAATGAGCAACTGTAAAGCCACTTTGTAACAAAAACTCACCGATCTTCCCATACCAAGCTCTCGGAGCCTGCTTCAAGCCATATAGTGCCTTCTTCAATTTGTAGACATACTCGGGACGGGTCTTGCTCTCAAAGCCTCTTGGTTGCTCCATATAAATGCTCTTGTCAAGTTCTCCATGTAGGAAGGCATTCTTGACATCCATCTGCCATAGCTTCCAAGACTTGCTAGCCGACAAAGCTAATAGGACTCGAATTGTTGTGATCTTTGCCACCGAGCTAAATGTTTCTTCATAATCTAGCCCATATTGTTGAGAAAAACCTCGAGCAACAAGTCGGGCTTTATACCTTTCAATGGAGCCATCTGGTCGAGTTTTCACCTTGTAGACCCATTTACAAGATATTGGCTTCACATCTTTTGGTTTGGGAACTAAGTCCCATGTTTGATTTTCTTCCAATGCTTTGATTTCCTGTTCCATGGCTTTCTGCCACTCTTGGCTCTGCGCCGCTTCTTCATAACTACAAGGCTCAATAGGTGTAGATTCATCCACAAGGGCGACATTGGCATACCTTGGATTAGGTTGTCTTAGCCTTGTCGACCTTCGCAATTGTTGTTCGTCTGCTTCGTTTCGGCTGGGAGAGAACTCATCGGATGCAGGTTGATGTATACCGGTCTTCCATGGACTCTTATCTTTGGTGGATTGTCTTTCTCCTTCTTTACTCAAATCCGATGTATGCTCTTCACCTTCTTCTTTTTCTTCTGGATCATCCTCTAAGACATGGGATTCTGGAAGCTCGATCTTTTCAGGTGTCCACCACGAAGAAGCTTCATCAAACACCACATTTCTGGAAGTATGACACTTTCCAGTAGTTGGATCACAACATCTCCATCCTTTTCTTGAGTCATCATAGCCGACAAAAATGCATCGAATGGCCTTCTTATCAAATTTGCTCCGTAGGTGATCTGGCACGAAGACGTAGCATACGCATCCAAATACCTTGAAATGACCGACGGTTGGTTTAATCCTCCATAGCTTCTCGTACGGAGAAACAAATCCCAGATTTTCTTGTGGAAGCCTGTTGATCACGTATGATGCTGTCCTCATACATTCAGCCCAAAATCTTCCTGGAACGTTTTTAGCATGGAGCATGCTTCGACATGTTTCTGCAAGGTGACGATTCTTGCGCTCCGCTACTCCATTTTGTTGTGGAGTATTAGGGCAGCTGAGTTGCCGTCTGATCTTGTGCTTCTCAAGGTAGACATTGAACTCAGTCGACAAATATTCTCTTCCATTATCCGTGCGTAGGCACTGAGTTCACTTTCTATCTTCTCCTTAAACTCTTTGAACTTCATAAAGGTCTCCGACTTCTCCTTCATAAAGTACACCCACACATACCTTGAGTAGTCATCAATGAATGTCACCATATACTTCATGCCTCCAATTGATGCTTGTTTTACCGGGCCAAAAGCATCTGAGTGTATGAGCTCCAATGGTGTCTTGGAATGATGCTCCGACTCTTTGAATGGCAATTGATGAGCTTTGCGAAATTGACATCCGGCACATACGGTATTTGTGATGATATCAAGTTGAGGGAGCCCCTTTACGATTTGTTTCTTCATCATCTCTTCAACTTGTTGTAGCTCACATGCCCAAGACGTTCATGCCAGAGATCAGCCGTCTCATTCTTACGAGTCTTGTCCACGTATGTTGTCTCTGCAGATAGCACATAGACTGACTCTATTTTTCTTCCTTGCATAATTGGATTGCCAACCACCTTCAATTTCTGGAACACATTCACATCTTCGGGCCCAAAGAGCACATATTTCCCCTCAGCTGTCAACTGCGATACTGATAGTAAATTCTTCTTCAGGCCAGGGACAAGATACACCTTCTCGAGCTGGAGCTGGTGAGAGCCATCTTTTGGAATTGTTGTCTTTCCAATATGTGAAATAGGCAACCTTGAATTGTTGGCTGTCAACACGACTCTCTTTCCTTTATATTCATCCATGTCGTGTAGCTTCTTCTCGTCGTTGGTCATATGATTTGAGCACCCAGAATCGACGATCCAATTATCTTTGTAGTTTAACTTTGTCTTCATAGTGGCAACAAAAGCTTGATCCTCCATGTCTTTCTCTATCTCGTCCTCGTCGATTCCAATAGAAAATCCAGCTTCGGCATCCCATTCTTCCTCACTGGTGGATTCATCCAAAGTAACTTCTTTTGTTTTGTCTCTTGTGGTGGCCATGTTTCCTTGGAAGGTTCGCTTCCTTGAAAATCTACAGTCTCGAGCAAAGCGACCCTTCTTGCCACAATTGAAGCATTCACCATTTTTCTTTTTATTGTTCTCCTCATGTTGTTGATGGTGGTATCCTTTTCCTTGCCGAACTCCCCCTGTGGTGTTACTTCTTGCATTTGGATGACCATTGCCTCCATGAGTCCACCTTTTTTTCGTCACATTTTGTGTCCGATTCATGGCTTTCTTCCTGATAACACCTGTCAAAATCTCCCAATATTTTTTGAAAAAGGCCAAATTAAAACCGTCCGGTCCCGGGGCTCTATTACCATCACAGCTCATGACCACCTTACAAACTTCTTCCTCATCAAAACTCCTCACCATCCAGGACCTGTCTGACTCGCTAATTTTCTGAAGTCCATTATAGTTTCCCTGAAATAGCTCATCGCTATTTTTGGCAAACATAGACTGGAAGAAAGAAAAAGCCTTATCTTTAATTGCTGCCGGCTCAACCACAGTTCCCCCTTCCACCTTAATAGCACCAATGTAACTCCTATGCCTATGAAGTGCAGTGACCGCATTGAATAATCTCGTGTTATGATCGCCTTCTTTGATCCATCGCAACCTTGATTTTTGCAGCCACCTACGCTCTTCGGCCATCAACAAATTCTTAAGTTCCCACCGCTTCTGTCTCCAGGTTACTTGGTCCTCCTCCACTACTCCTTGATCCTGAAATTTGCCTTCAATAATCTCAATATCTTCTTGAAGTCTTTTAATTCTATCCTCCATGTTGGTATATGTCTAACTTTTCATGCAGAGTCTGGATGTTGTCAGCATTACTCAACAACAACATCTTGGCAGTTATGGTGTGCCAAGTCTTACCCTTTGCTGCCGGGACCTCTTCAAAGACTACAGGAGCTGATTGTTATATATATATGAGTCTTTAGGCAGTATAGGGTAATGTGGATTCTGATTAGAAATATCTTTTGAGTGATTGGTTTTATTCAAGTCTATATAATTCTTAGAATTGTATCTTTGAGAAAGGCTTGAGTGATTTTCATTGTATACATTCTTTTTCATATTGTAACTCAAGAAAGTGTATTATTGAGAGAATTAGGATAGATTCAGGAACGTCAACAGGAAGCTAGGAAAATCAGATTTGGTTCTTTTCATTCACAGCGAGATTAGATGTTGAGGGGGAGTCTCAACACCTCTAGATCGAGTTGGTAGATTAGAGTCAGAAGTTTGTATTTTCTTGGAACTTGTTGAGTAGATCGTAGCCTGGATTGGTATCCCCCGGATGTAGGACAGGAGGTCCGAACCGGGTCAACAAATCACCGTGTTCATCTTTACTTTCCTGCATTTCTTGATATATTACTGTGATTGTGCGTTGTTCTTATTACTGACTAACTACCGACTCAAGATTTGGGACCTAGAATTGGTATCAGAGCCGTCCCTATAACAAATTTACTTGAGGCAGATTCATCATGAGTCGTGACGTTGCACATTTGCGCCCTCCGATCTTCGATGGATCAAATTATAGTTACTGGAAGTCAAGAATGCAGTTTTACCTTCAAGCTCTCGGTGATGAGGTTTGGGATGCTGTTGAAGAGAAGTGGGAACCACCCACCAGAACAGTTCAACCTGCAGATGGAAGCACTGCTCCACCCACCATTCGTCTTGCCACAAAAGCTGAATACTCAGTCGCTGAGAAGGCCGCCAAACAAGGAAACGCCGCTGCAATGAATGCTATTTGTGGTGCTATGGAAGAATCTCAACACAGGATGATCAAGAATTGCAGGACAGCTCATGAAGCATGGAGATTCTTGGAAGTTCGCTTTGAAGGGTCTGCTGATGTGAAAACAACTCGTCTGCATCGAGTTGAATCTCTCTATGACAGGTTAGAAATGACCGAAGATGAAGATATATCAACCTATTTCGGAAGGTTCCAGGAAGTTGTTAATCAATGCATTGAACTTGGCATGGAATTTGATGAGCAGAAATTGGTAAGGAAGATGTTGAGAACGGTTTCTTCAAAATATTCTGGAAAAGTATCGGTTCTTGAAGAAAGTGAAAAGATCAACACTATGTCTCTTGAAGTCTTGGTTGGAAATCTTCAAAATTATGAGCTAAATCATCTAAATCCAAAGGACAAGAATAAGTCAAAGAGCATTGCATTCAAGGCAGAATTGGAAGAGCGATCTGATGATGATCTTGATAAAGAGATGTCTTTATTATCAAAAAGGGTTTCCAAGCTTCTTCAAGAAAAGAGTAGAAGGGAGTTTATGCAAGGGAAATCTCAGAGAGGTAGTTCGAATAAAACTTCAACCTCAGACAAACGGCAGAAAAAGAACTTTACGAAAAAGGATGGTAAAAGTTCAAAGTCTCAAAAAATGAGAGAGCCTGAGAAGTTTGACAAATTCTCGTCTATAATCTGCTATGAATGTGAAGGAAAAGGTCACGTTAGGGCAGAATGTCCCACTGCAAAGCGAAAGGAAGGAAAGATT
Organism: Hygrophila difformis; assembly: GCA_030278955.1. Taxonomy (NCBI): domain Eukaryota; kingdom Viridiplantae; phylum Streptophyta; class Magnoliopsida; order Lamiales; family Acanthaceae; genus Hygrophila; species Hygrophila difformis. The sequence continues at coordinate 40,474,601 of JAOANR010000015.1, forward strand.
TTTCAAGCTACTCTAAGTGATGGTGATTCTGAAGTTGAGCTTACTGAGGAACAACAAAGTGATTCAGATGAAGTTGTTGCATTCATGCTCAGAGACAGTAGCCCCTCAAAAGGTAATTCTAATTTGTCAGATTACTCTACTGATGAGGATGATTCTTTTGTTTCAGGTGACATAAAAGAGCTGTATTCCAAATTACTTGATGTTTATGATGAGTTAAAAGAAGAATATGACATTGCCTGTTCTGAGAATAAGAAGTTGTTGGCACAACTGACCAACATCGGGCTTGCTCATGACAAAATCGAAGTTGAACTCAACAAAGCTCTTGAGGAATCAAAGTTACTAAGCAACAAGTTGTCAGAATCTGAGGCCAGATGTATCAGACTTTCAGAAGAAAACAAAAACCTTGAACTTGAGAATGACAATCTCAAGATCAAATGTTCTGATCTCGAAAAGCTTGAAAAAGGTAAAGGTAAATTGAATTCTGTTCTTTCAATGTGCAAACAACCTGGTGATTTTACAGGTATTGGCTATAAGAAGAAAGGCAAGCAAAACAGATCCAAATCTTTCAAAAGAAGTTTTGTAAGTGGAGGTTACCTTGGTGAAGAATCAAACAGACCAGCTACACATGCTAACTACAAACCAGCTACACATGTTAACATACCTACTCAAGTCAATATTGCACCTCATGACTCCAAGGATTGCATATATTGTGGATTACCAGGGCATCAAGCTGACACATGTCTGAGAATTGTTCGAGACCTTATCAATGGGAGACCAGTAGTCTGGCCAACATTGGAACTGCAAAAGAAGATTCTTATCCGAAAGGCATGGGTACCAAAAGCTTCCTATAAACAATCTCTAGGTCTTGTTGTTTTGTCTTTGCAGGAACAACAAAAGGATGTCAAATGGTATTTTGATTCTGGTTGCTCAAGGCACATGACTGGGACAAGAGATATACTTCAAAACATTAGAAATCAAGACTGTGGTGAAGTGATGTTTGGAGATGGTGTTAAAAGCAAGATCACTGGATATGGCTCAATTGACAAGGGAGTTCTTTCTAATCTTTCTAAAGTCTATTTTGTTAAAGGTTTAACTACAAACTTAATTTCCATAAGCCAATTGTGTGATGAAAGATCTTTAGTACTATTTGACATGTATACTTGTTATGTTTTTAAAGATAATGAATGTATTATGTCAGGCAAAAGATCTAGTAACAATTGCTATACTCTAATGGAAACTGTAGACAAAGCACTTATCACTAAGGAAGATCTCACTAGTCTTTGGCATAAAAGAATGGCACATTTGAATTATCAAACATTGTACAAATTAAGTATTTCAGGTGCTGTCAGAGGATTGCCTAAACTACACAAAAACACCAATCTTACTTGTGAAGGGTGTGCAAAAGGAAAGCAGACTAAGTCACAGCACAAAAAGGTGGAAGGCATCAACACCACTCACTGTCTTGAACTTCTTCACATGGATCTTATGGGTCCTACTGAAGTTGAAAGTCTAAACGGGAAGAGGTATATTTTAGTTGTTATTGATGATTATTCTGGATTCACTTGGGTATTGTTTCTCAGGTCAAAGGATGAAACTTTTGAACACTTTGAGAATCTAAGCCTAAAGCTTATGAATCAAAAGCAACAGAAGATTTCCAGAATCAGAACGGATCATGGAAAGGAGTTTGAAAATCAATATTTCACAGACTTTTGTAATACTCATGGTATTATTCAAGAGTTCTCTGCCCCCAAGACACCTCAACAAAATGGTGTAGTTGAAAGGAAGAACAGGACTCTTCAAGAGATGGCTAGATCAATGCTGCATGGAAGCACTCTCTCAAAATCATTTTGGGCAGAATCTGTCAACACAGCATGTCATGTGGCCAACAGAGTGTTGTTACGACCACACACCAACTACACACCATATCAGGTTTGGAATGGCAAACTTCCTACAGTTAAATACTTTCATGTTTTTGGCTGTGTTTGTCATGTTTACAGGGATAGGGAACAATTGAAAAAATTTGATGCTCGTTCTGAAAAAGGGAAGTTCTTAGGTTATTCCAACAACTCAAAGTCTTATAGAGTCTATCTTACTGAAAGCAAGAAAGTTATAGAATCTACAAATGTTATTTTTGAAGAACTTTCAGATAAGAGGCAACTAGAAGACTACATTGAGCTACCTATCATTCCTCAGTCATACTCTTCTGTTCCAGAATCTAGTACTCCAACTGTTGATGTTGAAACTAGTTCTACTATAGATGAAATCAATTCAGATGCTGATGAAGATAAGAATACTTTAGACACAGATGATGAGATCAATAAGAGGAAAGGTCCAAGGACATTGAAACATCACTCAAATGATGATATTATTGGTGATGTTTCTGCTCCTAGACAGACAAGGAAAAAGAAGGATGTTGATTACAAACAATTAGCTGGAATGAACTGCTTCATATCCAAGATAGAGCATAAAAACACTTTTGAAGCTCTTGAGGATGAATATTGGATTGCTGCTATGTAAGATGAACTGCTACAATTTGAAAGGAATTCAGTTTGGGAGTTAGTACCACGTCCTGACAACATAAATGTCATTGGTACTAAATGGATTTTTAGGAACAAGACGGATGAGTCAGGGAATGTTGTCAGAAATAAAGCAAGACTTGTTGCTCAAGGCTATACTCAAATAGAAGGATTGGACTATGGAGAGACTTTTGCACCAGTTGCTAGAATGGAAGCTGTGAGAATTCTACTGTCGTTTGCCTGCTGTATGAACTTCAAACTTTATCAGATGGACATCAAGACTGCCTTTTTGTATGGCAAGATAAAGGAAGAAATCTATGTAGCACAACCTCTGGGATTTGAAGATCATGAACATCCTGATTATGTTTATAGAGTTAAAGGAGCATTATATGGACTCAAGCAAGCACCTCGTGCTTGGTATGAAAGGTTGTCACAGTTTCTTGTGAACCACGGTTACATCAGAGGTAATGTAGACAAAACGTTGTTTGTAAAGCATGCTAACAACGATTTTATTATAGCTCAGGTTTATGTAGATGATATTATCTTTGGAGCTACTTCAGATCAACTCAGGAAAAGCTTTGTTGAAGCCATGCAATCTGAATTTGAGATGAGTATGATGGGTGAGTTACATTACTTCTTGGGTTTGCAGATCAAACAACTTAAAGATGGTATCTTTTTATCTCAAGAGAAATATGCTAGACAGATGCTGAAAAAGTTTCATATGGAGGATAGCAAGGTTGTTCGGACACCTCTAGGACAGCAAGAGAAAATTATCAAGGATGAAATTGGAAAGAATGTTGATCAAAAGCTTTACAGAAGCATTATTAGTAGTCTTCTCTACCTAACAGCTACCAGACCAGATATATCCTTTAGTACTGGAGTTTGTGCTAGGTATCAATCTCAACCAAAGGAATCCCATCTTAAAGCAGCTAAAAGGATTCTGAGATATATTAAGGGTACAGTTGATCTTGGCATTTGGTATTCCAAAAGGTCAAATTTGGATCTTATTGGCTTCACAGATTCAGATTGGGCAGGTAGTTGTGATGACAGACGATCAACCACTGGAGGATGTTTCTACTTAGGTAACAATCTAGTCAGTTGATACTCCAGGAAGCAAAATATTGTTGCTCTTTCTACAGCCGAAGCTGAGTATATTGCTGCCACATGTTGTTGCTCTCAACTCATGTGGATGAAACAAATGTTGGCTGATTATGGTGTTCATAAGGAAAGCTTTCAAGTATTCTGTGATAACACTAGTGCTATTAACATCTCCAAAAATCCAGTTCTACATAGCAGAAGCAAACATATTGACATTCGATATCACTTTATTCGAGATCTAGTGGAAGACAACATATGTGATATTCAACATGTTGGGTCGTCGGAACAGCGTGCCGACATCCTCACAAAGGCATTAGATGGTGAAAACTTTGAAAGGCTAAGAACCATTTTGGGCCTTAGCTATTTCTCTTCTTAATTTTCTCTAACACCTTGGGCTTTGTGTTGTTTCTTTTTATTTCATTTTGTTTCAGGCCCATTTTTGTGTAGAAGAGAATCAATCGAATACTGCCAAAAATTTTGATACGACGTCTGCACGCAATTATCATGACCTGCAAGCTTCTGAAACCGTCTCCTCCATCATGTTGCACGACGCTCGAAACCGCCGTTCCCCATTACTCATTTCGGTTTCTTTATATGTGTATTTGGAGTCCGTTCATTCTTCATTCAGTTTCTTTCTCTCTTATTTCTTTTCTGTGTTTCATTCTTAGTAAGCTTTTTCAGTCATGGCATCTTCTTCCTCTCAAAATCCCTCTGTTGAAGTTCAAACTGCAGATAAACCTTCTTCTGCAGTCCCAGGCACTGAAGAACACTCAACTGATCCTACTCAATCCAGCGAACCCTCTGAAAAACCTACTGAAATCCCATCCAAACCAAGCGAAACCATTGATTCTACTTTGGAAGTTTCTGGCGAAGGAGCGGCACACAATGCTGAAGCCGAAGCAGAGGATGTTCTTCCTCTGAGCTCACTACCACCAGCCGGAGCGCTCCCTGCACCAACCCCTCCTGCTCTACCTCCTACGACGAAGGAGACATTTCCTTTTGATTGGGACGAGGGTACTGAAACTACTCCGAACGCTGGGGAAGATGATGATTATAACCCTAATCAGTATGATACGGTTTCTGGTGATCAGAATCAAGAGGACGTTCATCCTTCAGCGGATGTTGCAACAACTCCTCGACGACGTCCTCCTCCTCGCACTCCGTCTACCCGATCCCGCAAGCGTAAAGACAAAGGTGTTGCAGTCGAAACTCCGCAGAAACGACCGAAATCTGTTCCGCCTATGTCTGTTCAGGCTGCACTAAATTTCAAATACTATGACAAGGATGCTCAGAAGTTTTCCAAGGATTTGACTGTTCGAGAGTTTATTCCTGAAGAACAGTTTACTCACTCCATGTATCGCGAACTTGGCTTTATCAAATATCTCGAGGATGCCAGTCTTCTCTTTTGGGCTACTAAGCTGGAGTACTACTCACCAGCCTTAGTGCGAGAGTTCTATGCGAATCTTCACCCGGAGTTCATGGATGCTACTTCTCCCTATGGAGGAAAAATCTATATTCGCGGAAAGATACTGGACATTGATCCTTTGGTTATTTCGCTGCTGTTAAAGCTTCAACCCAACGACCGCCTGGATGATGTTACCGAGTACATGCCTGATTCAAATGCTGAAGTAGCATACTCTATTTCAAATTCTGGCAGTGTTGGTTTTGGCCGTAATCAACTGAGCACATCCAAACTTACCTTGAAGTTTGCATGCCTATTTCGCCTCTGCAGTTCCAACATCATGCCAACTACCAATGCTAGTCAAGTTTCTGCTCATATGGGTAAAACTATGTTCTGCATTGATAAATATTTGAATTTAATGAATCTTGGTTTGTCTGTTCTTAAAAAGATGCAAGGTTATACTCGTGGTTCGATTGGAAAGCTGGATCTGCTACCCTACCCTGCTCTTATCACCCGCTTTCTCTCAAAGAATGGGATCAAGGTGCCCAAGGAGGAAAGGATCTACATTAAACAGAATTCTCCTTCTACTGAATTGAGGAACCAACACAATGAGATCTTACTTGGTCCACCTCTCACTGGCACTGCCCTGATCAACCACCTGAAGCAGCTCCTTTTGCAACAAAATGAAGAAGCCAACAGAGTTGTGAATGCTGGTCTTGCTCTTCGCAAGAAGAACAATTTGATTCTCAAGCTTCTTCCAGCTACATTTGATCCCCCTACTGGTGCTGATGATGATAATGATGAGGATTGATCCTTCAAGGGGGAGATATATAGTTGCTGCTGCTTGTCTCATTTTGGTGGTCTAAAGGTGGTAAGAACAACCAACAGGGTTGCTGGGTATATGTTTCTCTACTAAACTTTTTAATATTTTTGGGACTGTAACTAATGGTTGATACTCTTTGTGGATACTGAATATGGTGGATGCTGATGCTTGTTTTTTGCTGAATTGCTAATGCTTAGTGATTGTTTTGATATACTTGTTTCATGTGATTCTATTTTTGATATGCATGCTTAAACTGGTTTATTGTTGTTGTTGCCTGACAAACTCTCTGCTGTTCTTATCTGATTATTTGATTTGAGACTGGTTATGACGGATCATCCTCTTCATGTAAAGAGGGGGAGATTGTTGGTATATGTCTAACTTTTCATGCAGAGTCTGGATGTTGTCAGCATTACTCAACAACAATATCTTGGCAGTTATGGTGTGCCAAGTCTTACCCTTTGCTGCCGGGACCTCTTCAAAGACTACAGGAGCTGATTGTTATATATATATGAGTCTTTAGGCAGTATAGGGTAATGTGGATTCTGATTAGAAATATCTTTTGAGTGATTGGTTTTATTCAAGTCTATATAATTCTTAGAATTGTATCTTTGAGAAAGGCTTGAGTGATTTTCATTGTATACATTCTTTTTCATATTGTAACTCAAGAAAGTGTATTCTTGAGAGAATTAGGATAGATTCAGGAACGTCAACAGGAAGCTAGGAAAATCAGATTTGGTTCTTTTCATTCACAGCGAGATTAGATGTTGAGGGGGAGTCTCAACACCTCTAGATCGAGTTGGTAGATTAGAGTCAGAAGTTTGTATTTTCTTGGAACTTGTTGAGTAGATCGTAGCCTGGATTGGTATCCCCCGGATGTAGGACAGGAGGTCCGAACCGGGTCAACAAATCACCGTGTTCATCTTTACTTTCCTGCATTTCTTGATATATTACTGTGATTGTGCGTTGTTCTTATTACTGACTAACTACCGACTCAAGATTTGGGACCTAGACTCCAAGTCCGCGGCCCCATATCCATTCCACCTTCTAATCTTAGATCGCAACAATTTAATCCTGCTAAGCAATCTCCAATCTCCGTTCAGCCTGTCCTCTCCCCACACTCCCCTAACCAGCTCACCAAATTCCTTATCTTCCATCCAATAGTTATACAATCGAAACGGCTTAGGTCCCCACTCCTTCTTCCCAAACTCTAAACTAACCGGATAGTGGTCCGACAGCACGGACTCACATCTTCTTTGCACAACCGCTCCCTCCAAACACAACCATTCAACCGATATGAGGAATCTGTCTAGCCTACTACTCGCCCGCTCACCTCTCCCTACCCACGTGAATTGCCCCCCTCCATTGGCAAATCAACCAAACCCACACAATCAATAAAATCCCTGAAGTCTCTCATCGACCCTCCGTCCTCCGCCTCGCCTACCCTCTCCTCCACTCTCCCCACCGCATTGAAGTCCCCAGAGAAACACCAAAGCTCTCCATTCCCTGTGTTACACTTCTGTACTAACAATTCCCACAACTGTATTCTCTCACCCCTATTATTCGGAGCGTGGAGACACACAAAGTTCACCTCTCTATCCAAACCTGAAATACTGCCCTTAACCCATATGTAATTATGAGCAGACTCCACCACCTGAAATGAGCTCGAGTTAGAATCCCATACTATCAATAGACCCCCAGCATTGCCGATTGCTTTTTGGAAGCTAAAATTGCACCCCTTTGATCCCCATAATCTAGACACCAAACCCTCTCTAACTTCACTCATCTTAGTTTCCTGAATTCCCAAAACTGTAGGCCTATGTTTCTTACATAGGTGCATCACCGCCCTCCGCCTCACTCCCCCGTTCAAACCTCTCACATTGCACGTAATGAACTTCATTATTGATGTTTAACCACAATAAAAAAAAAAAAAAAACGAACCCCAACCCTACCCACTGCTTATTTTTCCGATTCCAACTCCTCCCTAATTCTAGCTAAAGCCAATTCTTTGCCCACGTAGCTTTTCAAACCCAGCTTCTCTGCAAGGAGCATCGTCTCCTCTGCCTCGGCATAATCAATCACCCTAACCCCCTCTTTTCTCCACATAGTAGTGAATTGAAGAGAGGCGAAACCCGAATCCCCTTCTCCTTGTGCTTTCTGTTTATATGTCCTACGGCCCCCACTAGCAACCCCAGCCTTACAGCCCCTCCTCCTTCGCGGCACAGCCAAACCCCTCTTACCAGCCAAAACTTTGTGCAATGCCTCCTCCACCGCCTCAAATTTATTCTTCACTACCTCCGCTAACCCCCCAACCTCTGCACTACCCCCACCTCTCCCCTGTACACCACCCAAAACCACCTCATCATCAATATTCTGATGCTCTTCAGAAACCATAGTCCCCCTCTCCTCCCCTATCGCAGGTTCCCTTTCCTCAATTGCCTCCTCAATTCCCTCAAGGTGGTTATCACGCATCTTCCCTTCCGCCTCAGATGACTCGCCACACCCCTTCTCAATATTATCCCTCAAACTCCCTAACCACTTAAAGACTCATCTCTTTCAGCGTAATCTTTACCCTCTGGGCCGACCTTCACCTCTTCAATATTAATTTCTTCAGAGGCCCAATGCTCCTTTGGGCTTGAATAGAGCGGCCCAACAGCTTTAGAACTTTGATCCAAATTATGGCCCACCACCTTGACAGCCTCAACCCTCCCGTTTTCAAAGGAGCTACAACAATTTGCCTCATTGAGCACCTTATTGGATCCCGCCGCCACATTTAAAAATTCTTCCTCCCCATGCACAATCTGCTTTAAGCATTGCACTTCCCCATGCTTGCAAGACCCGAACTCTCCGCACCTGGGCTCCTCCGATGGACCTGAAACTTCAGGCGCCTCCGGCATCTTATCCGGGAACTGCGCCACCCTTTCATCACAAGAGTCATCAGCCTCCACAATTGATTCACAGAAATTGGCCACGAGATGGACCTCAAACACTTCTTCATCCATCTGAATCTTTATGCTCGATGGAATAGTGCTATTATCATGCAAAGCTATCAATAACTTCGCCTGATCTAATCTTTTTTTCTCCTTCGTGTAACCTATCCACATTGACCACCTCTCCCCACTTGCTGGCCAATCTTCGAAAGTTTTCATTGCTCCATGCTTCAAAGGGGAGCCCGAAAGCATAGATCCTCACCAATGGTTTTCCGGCCGTCGCACCGGGAATCCACCTTCTCTTCTATTCCACAAACTTGCAGTCACGATAATCGGCCAGGAATTTTTCCCTGTCCTCCCCATTGCTAAACCTGACCAGCATCATTAATCCCCCTCCATAGATGACTTCGTCGCATGATTTGTGCTCCTTGAACAGCCAGTCCTAGAAATCGATCATCAAACCAATCTCTCGGATTGCCACCATAGCTGAAGTTTCCAACCATACTAGGTCATTTCTCACCACTTCCAATTTTACCGTGCCCTTACCACCCACCTCCTCCCTCGGCCTACCCCGAGCCCGAAACCCTCTTGTAACCTCTGCGTACGATCTTTCATCCCGCCATGCTTCCTTGTGTTTCTCCTGCCCATCCTCCTTCCTGCCAACACTCCGGCCGCAACCAGTATCTGAAGAGCCTCTTCTATCGTTTATTCTTCCATTATTGTCTACTCGCCGGAACCTCTTGCTTGGAAAGGCCCAGGATACTCTAAGTTTTCTCCCCTGCATCATCCTCCCATTCATGTTCTTTATGACCTCTTCCGCCTCCTCTATGTGTTGAAATCTAAAAAATCCAAACTTAAAACCATTTTCCGGCCACCTTCTCACCGGCATAAACCAGCTACAAACCCTAGCCACCTTCACAATATCCCGATACAGTAGGGCGTTCGACGTTCCCACTGGGATATTCTCTACGAAGACCCCATACAATTGTTTACTTATGTTGTTTGATCTGCTGCCCCCGTCTTTCCCATCCACTCCTCTCGACTCCTGACTCCCCGCCGCTCCAAGCTCCCTAGGTTGATCTCCGGGCGCCGCCTCCATTGTTAACATCGGGCTTGAATTAATTTGGTAAATTTACCAATGAAATTATCATAAATCATTAATGCAAGTAGTATATACAATTTTATATACTTAGTAAAAGAAAAATTAAAAACAAAAATATTACCTTAAAATAATTACAATGGTTTTAGAAAAGTTCTTATATTTTGAAATTATTGTACAATAGCATCTTATCAATACTTACGTTCATAAACAAATCTTGAAAATTGGAATTTAGGGCAAGATACAAATTGGAATTCTCTATAACATGATTTTGTAAATTGAAGTATACTGAAATTTTCCAAAATAGGGGAGAACAATTTGAACTTGAAATTGAAATTGTAATAGCAATTGGGATAGCAAAGATTCAAACTAGAACTCTAATAAAGTATAAGAGAAGAAAAATGAAATGCAAAAAAATTATATAGGCTGAAATCTATTAAATTTCAATTGAATTGAACTATATACTAATCACTTTTACACTATATTATTCAATTTCTTAATACTATTAAACTACTAATTTAAATTTTTAATGGTGGGTCAAATGACCCACCTTGTTTGGCTGTAGATCCGCCAATGATATTAATTACTATGGATCCACCTAACATTCAGTTTATTATACATTTAAACCATTAAAAATTCAAGTTTGGTACAAGAAAAAATTCTAAAAGTTTGATATTTAAAACTATAAGAAGAGACGAATCTAACAAGAGCATACTTGACTATATATTAATTTGTATAACTATCATAAAAATTTAAGTTAAAGCTGTCCAATGAACAGTCCTAAAATTTGGTTCGAGACAATAATTTAAAAACAGAAGAAGTATAAATGATACTTCTCTGTCTCATTCAAAATGATACATTTGGACTTTTTAATAATGTTTTCTTTTTTTAGGTGAATACCAGGGTCCCAGGGCTCATTGGACCCAAGACTAATCCCTCGAAGATTGGGTGGTCATTGAAGGGTTGCCTCTCTCAAAACAGAATTTTGCACAAATAGAGGCTCGAACCTGAGACCTTTATAGTAATGTTTATTGTTCAAGTTTAATTTTATAATCTCTTTTACTTTTTTTGAAAAAATAGTCAACAATGCCTTGTAGATCTCTGGTTCATTTATGGGGATGACAATGGATCATGTATGGATCCAACGTCAAGTCTCAAAACCCAGCTTGAGGCTCGGTTCCGAGTCTATGGCAATGGGTCAGTTCTCGGTCATTTTTTATTAAAAAAAAAAAAAGAAGACCCGACCCAAGCTCAGGTTTTGCTCGATTCTCAGTTCTGACCCGAACCGATTGATATTTTTATGTTTTATTTTTTAATTCAAGAAAATTGACTAAATATTCTTTGACTTAATTTATTGCAAGTATATATTTAGAAAAAAATTCGAGTTGAGTCTGTTAGAATCGTATGATCATATAGTTTTAGAATATAAAGTTTATATAATTTTCATTTTCAATATTTTAAGATTTTAATGATTTAAAAATGCATTGGATTTCCAACAAGATAAGTTAAATTAGATGGTAATAAAATAATCAAATCACAATAAAAACACAACATAAATTATTATTATATTAGAAATATTTCATTATAAAAATAAAAACTTAAGAATAATAAACATTAATGTCTGTTCGGTCAATAAAAATAAAGAAAAATAATAATAATAATAATAATAACAATAAAAGTGAAAAAATAAATTATAAAATAATAATGATAGAAATATCAATAATAAACAATAAGAATAAAGAAAAAAATAAAACCTACCAAAATAAAATAAAAAATAAAAACTCAGTAACAATGATAATAGCAATAAAAATCAATAATAATAACAACAATAAAAATAATAATAACCAAAACAAAAAATAAAATAAAATTAACAACACAATATAATAATAATATTTACAGTAACGATTCAAAACTTATTATTATTATTATTAGTAATAAAAACTTAATAATAATAATAATAATAATAATAATAATAATAATAATAATAATAATAATAATAGTGGTAATAATAATTAAAAATAAAAATAACAATAAATGAAACGACAAATAATAATAATAATAGTGGTAATAATAATTAAAAAATAAAAATAACAATAATAGTGGTAACAATTACTATTATAAAAATAATAATTAAAACGACAAAAATGATAATAACAAAAAATACAATATATCAATAATAAACAGTAAGAATAACAACAATAATAAAACCTACAAAAAAAAATTAAAAATGAAAACAACAGTAACAACTACGAAAACAAAAATTATAAAAGTAGCAATAAAAACGAAAACAAAATGTAGTAGTAGTAATAATAATAATAATAATAATAATAATAATAATAATAATAATAATAATAATAATAATAATAAAATTATTAAAATAACAACATAATAATAATAATAGTAATATTCAAAATAAAAAAATAAACATCCAATCCAATAATAATAATAATTATAAAATTATGAAAATTATGAAAATAATAATATTTATAATAAAATTAAAAATAAAAAATAACAATAAAATGCAAACGACACCAATGATAATATGAAAAATACAAATAATAGCAATATCAGCAATAAACAATGAGAATAGAAAAAAAAAATAATAAAATCTACAAAATCAAAAATTAAAAATAAAATAACAATAAAAACAACAATAACAATGATAATAGCAATAAAAGCAAAAATAAAACAAAAAGTAACAAAAAGAATAAAGAATAAGAACAAAAAAAATACAGTATAAAACAACAAATATAGAAATACAATAATAAAAAGTAAAAATAACAAAATTAATTAATATGAATAATAATAATAATACAAATAAGAAGAAAATAAGAATAAAGTAAAAATAAATTAAAAAAACAGTAAATACTTTTAATTACCTTCCGAAGAGATGATTCATCATCTCTGAAGACTCTGCCTTGTTGTTACTTCTTCAATTTCTTCAAATAAGGTGTCTGTCTGAAATGCTCCATGCACTTTGCACCTTTGCTTATTTTTCATTGAGTCACTTGAGTATAAGAAATCCCATCCAATATTTATTCATGACATAAACATTTTATGCACAACAATAACTAGAAAACAAAGTTCAATACTCCATCGGTCCCATTAATTATGTCTCACTTTCCTTTTTGGTCCGTCTCATTAAAATTGTCACATTCTCTTTTAGGAAATAATTATACACTTTAATACCAAACTCTCTCTCTCTCTCTCTCTCATCACAACTCTTCAATAAATAAATATATTAAAATTTCAAATACACAACTATCACATCACACATAAATAAATCAATTAAAAATTCACATCCATTCAAATCACATCACATAAATTCCTAATTTACCCTTACTTTAAACACTAATCTACCGCTACATTAAATACTAATCATCCTCACATAAAATACCGTGCCCAAAAATTTTGAGACATTATTAACGGGACACGGAGGAGTAGTATTCTCATAGTATTTCATTCAATAACAAAAATATCACACACTAAGAGACCAAACTGCTAAAGTCCCAACACAACAATAAAGCACAATTTGCATCACATCCAAACATAAGATATACTGTAATAGATATTCCACCAAATCATTAACACCAAACACAGTGGTACCACATTGATTCTCAACAGTCCAATAAGGTTGGTATATCCAATCAAGCACAACATATTCCAAAACCATTAACACTATACACAATGATAGCAAACATAATGGCACCAAACTGATTCTCAACAGTCAAGCAAGGTTTGCAATATGCAAGCAAGCACAACACATTCCAAAACCATTAACACCATACATAATGATACCAAACTGATACCAACCACAATGGTACCAAATTGATTCTCAACAGTCCAGCAAGGTTTGTATATCCAAGCAAGCACAACACATTCTAAAACCATTAACACTATACACAATGATAGCAAACACAATGGCACCAAACTAATTCTCAACAGTCAAGCAAGGTTTGTAATATGCAAGCAAGCACAACACATTCCAAAACCATTAACACCATACATAATGATACCAAACACAATGGTACCAAATTGATTCTCAACAGTCCAGCAAGGTTTGTATATCCAAGCAAACACAACACATTCCAAAACCATTAACACTATACACGATGGCACCAAACTGATACTCAACAGTCCAACAAGGTTTGTATATCCAAGCAAGCACAACACATTCCATAACCATTAACATCATACATAATGATACCAAACTGATACCATACACAATGGTACAAAATTGATTCTCAACAGTCAAGCAAGGATTGCATATCCAAGCAAGCACAAGGAATTCCAAAACCATTAACACTATACATAATGATACAAACTGATACCATATACAATGGTACCAAACTGATTCTCAACGGTCAAGCAAGGTTTGCATATCCAAGCAAGCACAAGGCATTCCAAAACAAGCTTTAAAAGTATTCTCAAATCATTCCATTCAACAAAAAAATGATCACATCAAACATAATAATATCAAACTAATTCTCAAGAGTCGAGCACAGTTCGCATCCAAGCACAAGACATTCCAGAATAAGCTGAAAAGTATGCACATATCATTTCATCCAACAACAAAAGGCTCACAACAAATGCAATGAAAATAAACACATTCTTAGCACTCAAGCACGGTTTGCACAAAGAATTCTAAGACAAGCTGTATTCAAATCATTTCAAATCAAATAAGGGTTGGAGCTTCAAGGAATTTCAGATACATGCACATGACAAATACAATGACATCAAACCAACTAAAAAATAACAACTCAAAAGCAACAAATAAAAGCACACAGGAGTTTGCATCAAATAAATGCACAATAAATAAAATGCACACAGGAGGATAACAATTTACACAAAAAAAAGCAAACTAAAAGCAAGATCTGTATCATATACAAACACTACAATGCATTCAAAAGCAAACTTAAAACAAAAAATATAACAATTTAGTAACAAACAAGTATAACCAATGTAGGAGACATAAATTCTATGTCGAGCCAAATCAAATACATGCTTGTAAAAATAAAAATAAAAAACTTAAAAACACATCAAATAAATTCAAGGTCAAGCCAAACAACAAATGTGCTTGCATATTGGCATGAAAAATAACCTACAAAAATCACTTTAATAAAAAAATTCTGAATATCTACCATTGAGATTTATAACTTACCTCAGTCCTCCTGGGTTGAATGCAAGTTATACCACCGCAGCCTGCTTCAACCATATTAGATTATTATCCAATACGTACAGTGGGGCCTACATAACCATCAAACAGGCAGTATTCCATTTAATAAAATGCACAAACAGGGAAGAAAAAAGCTTCCACAGTCCACAGAACTAAAATTTGTGTGGGATTCTCATTCTTCCTAAAGAACTAAATTTTGAAATAGGAAATACAAAAAAAAAATAATAAAAAAAATTACAAGAGATGTGGATAATATTCATGAAAAAATTGAAAATTAAAAGTTTAACCCAAGAGTGTAGAAAATTTCAGTAACCAAAGGGATTCCATAAATTCCAGATTCCAAAATTGCGCAGAAACAAGAATTTCACGCAAAATTCAGAGATCGCAAAATATTAATGACGAATTAGAGAGATTTTTAGCAACTCAAAATTCAGAGATTGCAAAAAGAAGAAGAATCCTTACCATCCGGACATCCTAAAATCTGAATTCTAAAATTCGTTGTGGGAATCTATTTCTTCCTTAAGAACTAAAATCTGAAATAGGAACGACAAAATAAATTAGAAGAGGGGGAGGATAATATTTTTGGGAAAAATACAAATTAGAAGTTCAAATTAAAGTGTTGAAAATTTAACAATCGAGCTTCTAGCAATCAAGAAAACAGAAATTAGGGATCCCACAAATTCAAGATTCCAAGAATTGCACAATATCGACGATGAAAGAGAGAAACTTTCGACAACTCAATATTCCAAACACAGAGAGGAGTAAAAACTAAGATTGCACAAAGAAGAAGAAGAATAAGAAGGTGAATTCAGATACCATAAACCGTTGCACGTAATTTCCCGGCCATTCTCTCCAAAAACTGAAAAACCCACAGAACCGTAGCGACTAGTGAAATGGAGAAGGTGAATTGAAACACTGGCATTTACTTATAGCACCATTCCAGCCATAGAATACTAAACGCAACCCACAAGGCAGCCACAACGTTAGCCTTTCTCACCAGCTCACCCGGTCATCAGTCATCACCCACCCGTTGACGTTGTAGCATTTGAATTTTTATTGAAAAAGAATACGACTAGAACCCTAATTAGTAATTCGCCACCCGGTTATCTACCAAATTAAATAAATAAACACAATTCTAATTTAGGGAAAATTGGTTGCACAATAAAGCCCAGCCCAGCCCGTAAGATTTACCTATTCAATGTCGATTATTGGGCTTGGGCCTACCCCAACCAAATGTGAACATACCAAACATATGAACCTCTATTAATTAATGGCCGCTTATTCTAAAGTACTAAAATATTCGAAAAATAATCAAAAGTTCACTTTGATAAGAGGTTTCTCTAATATTCATCATGCTCTATGGAAATTTTGTTATGAAAACTAAGAAAAGTAAATAAATAAAACACACAAAAATTGGTTAGCCAATTTAAATTTCTCTATTCATACGTCTTAATCGCTACCAAATCAGTAATTTCACTATTTTGAAATTTTGTTTACAATGACACAAATGAATTTAAATGTCCACAAAATTCTAGGTCAAAAAATGACTAAAATACATGAACCAAAATTACGTTTGTTCTAGCCCAAATTATAAGTACAATACATCTTGCATTATTAGTCTTCGAAACATATCAAATACTTCCTCTGTTTTTTCTATTTGTTATACACCCATCAAACGCATAGTTCAATGTACATTTTAAATTATTAATAACTCAAGTTCGGTACATGTAAAGATTTTAAAAGCTCTAACAAGATCCCACTTAACTATATTTTAACTTGTATAACTATGATATAATTTTAAGTTAATTCAGTGTGTGAACAATAGCCAAATTTTGAATGGGACAACTATAATAAAAAAAAAAAACGGAGGAAGTACTATGTTATGCAAAAATGTCGACTGAAAATAATTACAGTGCGTGTTGCAATGAAAACTAAATATAGTTCCCCAGATTGAAAATACCTTTTTTTTTTTTTTTGTAAACAGTGACACTCATGTGTCGGCAAAAGTATGTGGGAGCCCAAACCACACAAATTAAAAGGGGATAAAGGGGAGGGGATAGGGGGCCGGGTGGGGATCGAACTCCCAACCTATAGTTGAGAGAAGGGGACTTGACCACTAGGGTAGGTCCCAACCCCTCAGATTGAAAATACATTGAATTAGAGGATGGAAGTGGCAATTAATTCGGAAACATTGAATTGTGGTCTTCATATAATTTTGAAAATTGTTAGGGAGATATCTGGAATTAGGAATAACTCACGGATATAATTGTGATTTAATTGGCCGCTCTTCCGAGAACCTAGTACCATCTCCCCCACGCCATTTTTGCTTCTCCGAACTTCTACTACAGTTCACCGCCATGGTTTCTCTCTCTGCTTCTCGGACCAATTTCACATCTTTCATGGCGATTGTCAGTAATAATTTCATTTACTCTAATGTACTCACTCCCCATTTCGTCCCTGTATTGAAAGTTAGGCCCAGGTTCAGTTCCACTGCTTTGTCAATTTCTGTCATCAGGAAAATACCTAGGAGAACTTTTCATGGTAACTTTTCAAATTTGATGCTTACTTTTAATTTCCGGAAGTGTTAATCAGTAAATTTTTATGTTCTATTTTCGCGGGATGATAGATTCTTGATTGCTCTGTTTGTTGTTCTATGAGTTTATTAGCTTCTGAAGGGTTTGGGAAATGTTGGTGCTGTTGTTTTTGGCTTAAGGATATTCAATTTGATTAGCATGAAGAAAGAAAAAGTGGTAATAATTTAATTGGCCTGGTAGTACTTGTTAATGAGAGCAATTCTGCTTATATTAATTTAACCTAGTTGTGTGATCTTCTCAAGGTTTCTTTGTTGGCTAAGGGAACTCTTATAACTGAAGTATCATTTGGCAGTGAAATCGGTGTCCACGCCTACAGAATCAATTGCTGGCTTTGATGAAATGGTATCCGGAACTCAACGCAAGTACTACATGCTCGGTGGAAAGGGAGGAGTTGGAAAGACTAGCTGTGCTGCATCACTTGCCGTTAAGTTTGCGAATAATGGTCATCCCACATTAGTGGTTTCAACTGATCCTGCACATTCTTTGAGTGATTCTTTTGCTCAGGTTTAAATAGTTTTGTCAAATTTTGAATCGTTTTTTTTTTTTTTTTTTTTTTTTTCACCTGGATTTTGCATAAATGAGTTTTCCTTCAATTGCTTTTGACTTAGGATTTAGCTGGGGGGACACTAGTACCTGTTGAGGGTCCATTTTCCCCACTTTTTGCCCTTGAGGTGAGCGGACTATGCCTCTATAGAAATAAATACTCTTACTCTCTTTATAGTTGAACATTATGTTATGCCTCAACTGGGAAATTGGATGTGTGATAGATAAATCCTGAGAAAGCAAGAGAAGAATTTCGAAGTGCCAGCCAGAAAAATGGTGGAAGTGGAGTGAAAGATTTTATGGATGGAATGGGTTTGGGTTTGATTGCTGACCAGGTAAACCTTTTACTCCTGGCCAAAGTTTTTCTCTTTTGTTGTCGCAAGACAAAATAAATGTGCCAAATTGCTGATTGTTATTAGGTGCTGTTCAAAATTATACTCAGAGGAACTGACTTTTCTAACTTTTTTTTTTAAAAAAATATATATAAAAAAAGAATATTAATTTATATTGTGCCAACTTTGGAAAGTGTCATCAACATATGCATGCCAAGTGTAAAAAGTGAGAGCACAAGTTCATTGTTACTTTTAGCTATGACCTATGATGATGTTATGCAGTTCATTTGGCATGTTCAGAAGTAGACCTGTAAGCCTTGCATTGTGTGGACTCTGCTGTGAGTTACATTTCATCCTGTATAGTTAGGAAGGACTGTTGGGCCAATCTTTATAGCATATCGTTCCTCTTAACTGATTTTTAGATGGAGCTGGCTTACCCTATAGCTGACTAGTATTGTGCAAGTGAATTTGGATTGACTTATGTACTGGTTGTTGTTCAGCCGTTTGTTGTGGTAGAAAATATTCACCTAGTAACTACTTCCGGAAAACTTGTTTATCTGTGCTATTCTGAATTTCCTGCTTTTATTTTGTTTTCTTGGGTTCCTGAAGAGGGCCATTGTTGTTGTTCCATCTTAATATCAACTAATCAACTTTTGGATTTCTTACTGATGTAGCTTGGGGAACTGAAGCTTGGAGAGTTGCTGGACACACCTCCTCCTGGTCTGGATGAAGCTATTGCAATTTCAAAGGCATGTTTAATGATTTCATTTGAGACTCTTGTTGACATTTTCAAGTCAGGGAACTTCACCTTTTTCAGATTGCATACTGAGTTCAACATTTTCCAGGTTATTCAATTCTTGGAATCACAAGAATACAATATGTTCACTAGGATAGTGTTCGATACAGCCCCCACGGTGAGGATTATGACACTTCTGATTTAGTCTATCCTTCTCAATTTCTGTGCTGAGCAGCTGTTCTGTAGGGCCACACATTACGACTTCTGTCATTGCCAGACTTCTTGGATGCATCAATTGGGAAGATAATGAAGGTAAAAGAAAGATGAAATAGTTGCATGATACAAGTTTTAATTCACTTGTTTGGCTATAGGCTTTGTGGATATGTACAAGTACTTTATATATCTGTTGCACTAGTAGTGACTTCAGAAAACTTTCTTTCTCTCACTCTCAATGATGGAAAATCTTTCTAGGTGCCTATTGCATGGGAAAACATTTTAAGGCCACCTCATTTTCATTGTTAAATGTAGTGCAATGTTTGTCTGTGTGGTTATTTTGTGTTCGGATATAATTTCATTGTGTGGATACTTACCTTTTTCAACAATTACGTGCAAATTTTCTTCCTGGAATAATAAATCTACATAACTTGCTTAATAAATTGTGTGTATGACATCTCTGCAATGGCGAAACAAGGATTATCTTAAGATAGGCCGAATTCCACGTAAAAAATTTCTTACAGAAAAGGCAGGGCTAGTTTCTACTAAAAGAAATTGTCACGAGAGAGGTTAGGCCGATTTCCACTAAAAGGGTGACAAAAATGGAAAAATATCAACATTAGCTCTTGTAGTACCAACGCCAGCTCCTATAGAGGGGCCAAGACCCCTCCATAATGACACATAGTTTTGCCACTGCATCTTTACTAACTCTAGATCATTAAAGATGTCTATTTCTTGATTATTAGTACAATTTAGCTACTTCCACTCTTGGTATCTGGGCATATGCCCATAACTCTTACTTGTTTCTTTCTTTATTTATTTATTTACTCCCTCCTTTTTTATATAAAAGTAACATTTGCATAGTTTTTACTATTCATTGAGTAACTTTGAAACAATTTTTTGACACAGTTATATAAGATGAAACATAGTCAAGTGAGATCTTGTTTTTGATTAGTCTAATCATGTAGTTCTAGAATATCAAATTTTATAATTTTTACTTGTACACAATTTGAGATATGAAGTGTTAAACATGTGTATTGGATTACGTGAAATGCAGGATTGTTACATCTTTTTGAGAACGGAGGGAGTATTTACTCTTTTTTTTTGTGTGTGTGTGTGTGTGTCTGAGAGAGAGAGAGAGAGAGAGAGAGAGAGAGAGAGAGAGAGTAATGTGGCCTGTATTTGCAAACATATGCTCTTTTAGCTTTTTGTCTCTGCTCCTTTTGGTTTTCTCAGAATATTGGTTGCTTGGTGTTTGTCTTGAAGTTAAGGAATTTTATTAACTGTGTCTGGGCATTGCATATTTCAGTTAAGACAGAAGATTGCTTCAGCAACTTCAGCTATAAAGTCTGTCTTTGGCCAGGAAGAAACTCGAGAAGATGCTGTAAGCTTTATTTTTTGTTTTACGAGTGTTAACTATGTATTGCATGATTTCATCCGACTTTGATCTATTACATCTGCACATGTTTTTAGTCCAACAAATTAGAGAAGCTAAGGGAGAGAATGATAAAAGTGAGAGAGCTTTTCCGAGATACAAACTCTACAGAGTTTGTAATTGTCACGATTCCCACGGTAATGACTTTAAGTTGCATTCTCTTTATTTGATTGTTCCAATGCATATTTTACTTTCAGTTATAATCTATTGCCATTCAAACTTCAGAGAAGTGGGTTCAAAAGTCTTGTTGGTAGGTCTGTGGGGCATTCAGGTTGATATCTGGAATAACATAAACCAAACATTGAATGGTTCTTGATAACATTCATATTTCTAAGCTTTTAATTATTTATGCAAATGGAGTTCTACTTTTGTCAATTCTATGAGATTTGTTACTCTGAAAAATCACTAGCAGTTCATGGGATATTCATGGATCTATAGCCATTCAAAATATCCTAAAATAACACATAATGCTATATATAAATGTAACAAAGAAAGTATATATCATATTAATCGAAACAATTTCTACATAACAAAACATTTTACTGTTCAGGTGATGGCCATCAGTGAATCATCACGATTATGTGCTTCTTTAAAAAAAGAAAGTGTTCCAGTGAAGAGGCTGATTGTTAACCAAGTCCTTCCCCCATCCACTTCCGACTGCAAGTTCTGTGCAATGAGGAGGAAGGTAGAGATGAGCTAATTTACTGATATCCTCTGAACTCCACCTATTTGCCTGAGTCATAATATTTTACCATACCTACTAAATTTGCTGAAAAAATGTTGCTTGCATTTGGGGTAATAGCGCACAAAAGGAACATATGATAGTTGATAATGTAGTGAATCAATAATTTGAATTTGAAGGAATTAAATCTGATGTACTGGTCTGAAATTCTGAATTGGCTAGATTGCATTATTTCCTTGAATTAAACCATTGTTTTTCTGTGGACTGGAGCAGAGTGAGTGTAATGATTGAAACATGTGTCGCGTACTGCAGATGGAATAATACATGCTTACATTTTCTGTAGAAGTCAAATTTTTTACTTCTGCTCAATTTTGATTGGAAGATATGGCAATCATTAAAAGCCAAGAGTACATTGGGTTTTTAATTCTATCTTGTCATATTGAATCGGGACATTCCATGTTTCAGGATCAATCAAGAGCGCTTAGCATGATCCAGGATGACCCGGAGCTTTCTAGCTTGACAATGGTCCAGGCACCCCTAGTGGATATGGAAATTCGGGGTGTTCCTGCTCTTCAGTTTTTAGGGGACATGGTGTGGAAGTGAATACATCTCGTGGCACCTACCTGCCATTCGGTATCTTTCTTTAACTTCTTCAAAAAGCTCCGAGCAAAATATTGTGACCAAGTCAAAGCATGCTTGCTGACGTATCGACAGAGCAAATAAAATAAAAGATAAAAATTGAGGATGTTAATGTATTAAAAGCATCCTGAATTATGAAATCATGCTGACCTATAGCTTATTTTCATCTCATTGTAGCTTTAGATTTTTGTTCTGTAGTCCCTCTTTGAATATTTTATACTCCCTACTATGTTTTGGTTTCCTGCAGTTCTGAATCTCTCCACAGCATTAATTCCCCTCCAACTGTTTGCAGTATCACATGAGCCTCAAATAGTTCTTGTATATCAGTCTGCTCCAGCCTCACAATCTTGCCCTCCATTGTTACATGACAGTGAGCCAAAATACAAGCAGCCTTCTGAAACCCCTACAGCTTTATAAGGTACTTACTGTCTGCTGCTACGAGAATCTCCTCAATTTCAAGTTTTTGACACCATATAAGTGAATCCAAATACACACACACTAGAAGATGTCATGAAGATAGTACTGTATTTATAACTTACAACAGAGTCATTTTACTGACTTTTTCCCCCCTTCTCATTTAATTTTAATATTATTAGCTTTAGTGGGTAACCCATTGTGATTTGTGTACATTTTCGGTTTATGCTTTCCAAGGTTATGCGAGACTGTCCGCGGAATCCCTAATTCCCTATAGGGTATGGTACATTCCGTGTTAGTGTAGAACGATCATGTTTTTGTGTTATCATTTCTTTATGTATACAAGATTTAACGTTAGCACATAGACTTTGAGAACAATTTTAACCCTATTAGTGTGGATAATAAAGTATAAACCATGTTTTAAAACAAATCCACTATGAAAAAATCAATAAATATACAAAATTTACAGTGGCACATGCAATTAGAGTACCAAAAGAATGAGTTGGGTTGGGTTATCATCGTTTCTTTTGTAAAACTAGCATGCCGAAGAAAGCCAAAGCACGGCAACCTGCACCCACACCCATCAGAAGGGTTATGCAGAGCTTCCATTGGTGAAGATCATATCCTGTTCTGAGAAGCGCCCCACACCGTTGGATTAGCCACACGCCATAGTATCTGGCAAATGACACATTGATTCAGAAAAATCCAGCAAATAATTTTATGAAATGATACCACCAGCTATTTCCATCGCATGTTGCCATTATGCTCTCTATGTTTTCGATTCCTGATTGTTACCATTCATCTTATGATTACTATGAATCAAGCAATCCAGCTCGTTCTCTCATCATGCATTCATTAATTATAGTATGGTGTTAGTTATAAAGTGTTGATGAACAAGGAAACTTCGTATACATACTTCTTGGCATTTGAGACGATGAATGCTTCTAGAGCCCAACTTGGATAGCACAGTTTTGCCACGAGTTTTATGAAGTTGCTGTCTTTCGGCTGAGTTGAAACAAGAGTCAAAACTACTGGGAGAAGCACGGAGCACTGCATGAATTCAGTCAACCAAAAATCATGTCAAACATGTACACCACACAAGTAAAATAAGAGCAGCCTAGTAGTTAAAAACTACCCATTGTACTAAAGTAGTATGATAGTAAAATGTGGGTGATGATAATACTGATACGTACCAACTGAGATGGACTGGGCTCGAGAAAGATGGCCAGCACATAACCCATACCCGTCACACAATAGACGAGGCACAGCAACACGATGTAATTTTCTATAAAGCTTGATCTGGGATTGCTGAAGAAATAGAACATGGAGAGATACACCAATGGCTTGATTATTGTATTGAAATGGTCCACTGTGTCCTTTGCGACGAAATGAGCAAGGCTGCTGATGCCAGATGCACGTTCTCTTCGGTATTGTAGCTTGTCCAGAGCAAATGTCCTCAGAGCAGCAATTTTGCACAACAAAGCTGAGTGATAGTGAAAAAAAACACTTCAGCTAAGGATGAAGAAAATGGCAACTTGTGGTGATGTAATGTATGTAGTAAATGATCAAATTGACTCACAAGTTGCAATTACAGTGTAAGTATAACCGGGTGCACCGAAGCTTTCATCGCTGGATTTGGATATGAGTCCCAAACAAGCACCGGCAAGCATCAGTATGAGATAGTCCATTGTTTGGATTCTAGCTTCTCGCATTCTTTGCTTCGACATTCTGAGAAAAAGCACAAAAATCAGAGATCAAAGATTGATGCCAAAGCATACAACACTACTAATACAACCTTAGATTGTGTTTTTAACTTTTAACTTCCTGTAGGTAGAAATCGAATCGATATTTGTACTTACCTGACGAGGAAGTGTATATACTGCATCAAGACACAAGGCGTCCTCCTCCGCGACAAATCTTTCGACCTCCAGAAGTTATTACGTATCACATCACATTGCGCGTCCAGTTTATATTTTAGATTCGGCCAGAACTCCCCACAACACGGTGCTTGCTCGACACCATTGCCAGCATAATTCTCTTGACTATCGCGTACCACATTTATTGTAGGCACGGAGGCTTCTGAAGCAGTCTTCTGCATATCTTGGGGCACAGGATAGCCTTTATGGAGCATCCATCTCATGGGGAGTTCTTCATAGGTTATACCTGACCTCGTGCTTGGCTTGACCATTCCCTCCAAGACATCTATAAAATAGTCAGGTGGGTTGACACGCTCAGGGACAATGATATCGAGATTTTCAAAGTAATCTTCGACATCCCTGACCGGTCCATGGTAAGCAGTAAGGCCTCCCTTTGCTAGAAGTATCAAATCATCAAACATATTGAATAGGGAATAACTGCAAAACAACATGGATGATGTTTTATGAAGAACATGCTATATTTCATAGATCGATCGAACAGAGGTGTGGTTTCTTAAATTTTACCTCGGTTGGTGTACAACCATGCAGATGTTTACCCCTTCGAGGGCTTCACGTTTGAGGGCTCTGAGGAGGAGTTGGGAAGAGGAGCTGTCCAAACCAGAGGTGGGTTCGTCTAGAAACAGAAGAGAAGGTTCCATCACAAGCTCCAGACCAACATTTACACGCTTCCTTTGTCCTCCAGAGATGCCTCGCTTCTCCACAGTTCCAACCAAAGAATCCCGTACGTACTGCAACCCCAACGATTGGATGACCCGTTCAACCACGAGTACTTTGTCTGCTTTCGGTAAATCTGCTGATAGTCTTCCCACACAATTTGGTTTTAGCATTATTATGTTATAATTACAGTTTACAAATAGGAGAACCATAGTAGCTTCATGATTCATGAATAATACTGATATCAAGGCATTATTGTGATTTGTGATGGAATACCTGCAATTGGCGCTGAACCATATATTCTCTTCAACGGTCAAATTTCCATACACAATATCATCCTGCGGCACAAATCCTACGATCTTCTTATATGATGAAATTGACTCCACTTTTCCATTTATAAGGATTGAGCCGGATATGGAGCATCCTACTGTTTTGCCAGCCAATGCAGAGAGTAGAGTCGTCTTTCCTGCCCCGGATGGACCCATTAGAGCAGTGATACGACCCGGAAGGATCTCGCCATTGATACACCTCAAGAGATGTTTCTTTTTATGTTTCAACATGACAGTAAGATCTCTGAATGCGATCTCTATTGTTCGTCTTCTTGGGGCCTCGTTATCCATTGCCATTTTAATCACTTCCGAGAAGGTACGGTCTCTGGTGTGCTGCTGCTGGGCTTTCTCCCTTTCAAGTTGAGAATACGCATACTTGAAAATTTGCGTATCAGTGCGAATGTGTTTGGCCTTCGATTTCTTTTTCTTTTCCTTATTTTGGGTCCCTTCATTGTCTCCTTCTGAACTCCTTGCCTTGTTTTCAGGTCCAGGGTTGTCATCTTCAAAGCTTTCACAATATTCTTCAATCTCCTGGTTCTTAGGATAAGCATTTTCTAGCTCGGATACAGCATAAGGCTGATGAGAAGCAGACAGACAAATCATAAGAAAATGACTCGGTGTGATGAAAACGGTAATCTGTCTCTTCTGGTGTTTCAGTCAGTATTCTTACATGCTCAATGGGTACCGTGACATGTCTTCGAGAAAGTGACTGGGACAACTCAACAGCCCGCTTTTTGATGGCTTCCTTTGCAGCTATCCATCTTGCGCGCGCTTGGGCATTCTCCTTAATGCTTTTCACCGCCACTTCCCTTGATCGGGCATACCTTCTTTCCCTAAAATTCATGGCTTTCCCGCAGCAAGTGTACAAGACAAATAAAGCAACACCAATACCAACCTGGAAAGCAGAGCACATTCAATCCATTAGCTAATTGCTACATCAGGATAAGAAAACTTGGAGCAACACCACTCTGTATATTTATATGGATAACTCAAGGTCTAATGTTTCAGTCAATTTGAGGCCTTTAGTATATGGCTCCATTCATTGCTAAGCTCTTTTCCTCAGTAGATGGCCTTACTGTATGCTAAAACTTGGCCATCTATTATATCAAATAAGGTGTGATAGGTTTAAAATTCAAAACAAGCATTCCCTATTTTCTGAAAATCTGGATTGTGGAGGACAAGAAGATTTATAATGTAGAGAATACGTACAATTAGCACTATCCCATATTGAGTAATATTCTGCTTTGGTGTGTTTCCGTTGCATGTAGTTAGCGGATAGCATCCTGCGAGTTGAATCATCTGGGGTTAGATTGTTGACAAGGCACAAGTCCAGGAAACATAAGGCTATTAATTAAGGGCATGGCTGCCAAGAAACACTCACTTTTTTCAGTTGTAGATCCCATTGGGCAGAAATGTCTGAAATTCAAACATAAAATAGCACAAGAGAAGAGTCCTTGAGATTGCACAGCTAAAACAATAATAAAGACCAAAATAACTCTAGAACAGAAAGGGTCTCATCCATCCACTAGCCAAAAGGCCAACAACAACAAATGAAACCCGAATAACTTGTCGAGAAATCAGGATATGAGTTTATACCCGCTGGTGCAAGGGACTTGGTCAGTGTTTGTTGGACAATGTGATCCTGCAGGACAGAACATCGAACTGCCTCTGCTAACATCTGCCCAAATGTTTGCACCCCCACAGGTGTGATTTGGTTTTCCAGCAGGGAGTTGATAAGGATATCTGCAAGGGATATCATTTCATAAAATTCCACAAACTTTTTTTTTTTTAAGCGCGCGAACACACACACACACATAAGGAAGCACCGCTTGTACAAGTATAAAGAATGCCAGCTTACGGGTCGCACAAGCCAGTCGACACATTGAAGGTTGCTAGGGGACAGTATGAGCCCAATGGACAGGCTGCATAATAGCAAAAAATTACAAACAATAAATGCATCAGTTACCATCACAGCCACAGAACTTTCAAAGAAACATTCTCTCAATGAAACTCATTGCAGCACAGACGTAGACAAAATGTTGGTATATACTTTTAGGCCAAATGGCATATTTGGTCCACAGGATACAGACAAAGTTTCAGTTTTTACGCCCTTCTTTTACAAATGATCAAAATTGTTCCACAAACTAAAGAAACAAACCCAAAAAATGTTACCAGGAAGGAATTCACAGTCAATAAAATCCCTTAATAGATAAACAGTAAAAAGCTATGGACTGCATATATTCCGCAGAAATGTGCTGGTACATAAAATACTTACGTATCATACAAGTCAATCCCTGAGGGCAAAAGAATCCCTCGCAGCAAGGGCGGCATTGGGAGGTCCGGGCTGGAATATCACGGGAGTCGGTGAAATTGACGACGGGTTGATCGGTGAGGCCAGTGCTGCAAGCCCAGCCGGGCTCGCAGCCGGAAACCCAGGTGGTCAAATTGCAGTTCCTGTTGGGCTTGAGGAAAGCAGCTGAGGATCTCGCGTTGGCAATGAAGTTAGTGAAGTAGAATTTGAGCTCTGCTGCGGTGCATAATCTCTGCGGCAGTTCTCCTGTTTTATTTCGCACGCATCAAAGTTTTTTCAGGACCAAAAACGTGAAGTTGTTAATAATGAAATCTAATAATCTTCACTTTTAATTATGGATTCTAATTGGAAATGGGACTTGTCGCCGCCTGAAGTCATTTCCCTTACTTCCAACCTCCAACCTCTTTGGAGATTTGATTCCGGCTGGATCCTCTACCTCTTAATTTTATTTCTTTTATAATGTATATGGGTTCGCTCTCACACACTTTTGCCTACCCAATGCTTACCAAAACAAATTATAGATTTTAATTAATCCAGGTAGTGCCCAGTTGACAACTTGACAGTTGTTATAGTTGCCTTTACATTCCATGCACATGGCCTCAGTTCTCAAAGCCTTGATTGGTTGGAATTTGGAAACATTTGAATAATACCATATTTGGAGGATTATTTAATACATTTTAAGTGAATTAAAGTCAACTCTTGAAATATTAATCCGTATAGTATATCTCAAACGATAAGACCTCGAGATATATAAGGAGTATATACAGCGCCAATACTTGTATGATTATAACATTTGACAATGTAAAAATATTTAATACCTATACATATCAAGGGTTATATTTACAATTTAGCATTCGTGCCTCAAATTTGTTTTACAAAATTATTAGTGTTGAATTAGTTGGTTTTATGTTTTACTCTAAATATTGCAATTTGCACCATACACGGATACTTTGGGAAATGATTTTTTCGGTTGAAAATGAGGATCTAAACTATTTTATTTATTTAAGTATATATGTTGTGTGGTTCATTCCCTTATCATGCATTTCTAAAACCTGCCGAAATCCTGAAGGCGGATGTAACGCTCTAGTAGATGATTTTCATAGTAGGTAGAGAACTTTTTATTTTTATTTTTTGCGTAGCAAGTACTTTTTTATTTAAGGAAAGTATGTACTATATCAAGCATGAAAAAATTTACTTTAATTTTAACTCGAAGGTTTAGCAAAAAAAAAATTTTAACTCGAAGCATGAATAATCTTAATTATATGAAAATATTCAACGTTAGAGGAATAATCTTAATTATATGCAAGCATTCATCATTCCATAGAACATTTTTGTTAAGTTAAATTAGAAAATAAAAATAGGAGACATTAAATTACCTTCGGTAGTGAGAATGCACTTTGACACAAAATCCAAATTACTCGAGTAATTAAAAGATCTGTTCCAGTCATCATCCCTTCAAAAAAAAAAAAAAGACAAAAACAAAAACAAAAACAAATAAAATCCAATGAATATTTAGAACACCGATCAAATGAAGGGAATACATACATATATAAATAACAAACAATTAAAACGAGAAGTGAAGCTAAAGTTACGGGTCTGTGATGCAGAAGGATGCTTTCTGAGCAATCTCACTGTGAATAAGGTTGGAGGTCATGCTGGTGAGTCTCTGGTACACGAATTCCGTGAACCGGTTGAGCACCGCCGGATCATTCAGCTGCGTCGCGTTCGGTTCGACGATGCCGTAGTCGTTCTCGAACGGCGGCGCCACATTCTGTTGGCACTGCACGAACTGCACCGATAACAATAACAACAACAATCCGATGAGTACGTGCGCAACAATCAAAGCTGAAACCGGCGGCGCTGGCAAACTCCTCCTCCTCCTCATTTGGCGCCACGATCATCAACGCTCTCTGCAATCGCCTTCTCGATCTGTCTATGCCGCCTGCAGTCAATCGAAAAATTGAAGAATTGAAGAAATTAAGAAGAAGAAGAAGAAGAAGAAGAAGATTTCGTGTTCGCGTACGTATTTTTGAGAAGGAACAGAATGCGAGGGAATGCTTATATGGGGAAGCGTTGGGATCTGTGGGATCCACTTGCCTTTTATTTTATTCACGTTTTTTGGACTCTTACTCATTAAATATTACTCACTCCGTCCCATTTAACATGTCTTGTTTCATTTCTGCACACAATCCAATGCACACTTTCAATCGTCAATATCACAAAATATGTACAATAAAAAATTATGTAAAATATACTTCCTCCGTTTTTGTGATAGTGCAACAAACACCCAATGCACACAGTCCAATGCATATTTTGAACCATTAATAACTTAAGTTCGGTATAAGTAAAAACTTTAAAAGTTTGATATTTAAAAACTACATGACAAGACGAATCCAACAAAATCTCACTTGACTATGTTTTTCCTTGTATAACTATGATAAAAATTAGAGTCAAACTCGAACAATAAATAGTAGCAAATAGTGCTTTGTTGCACTATCACAAAAACGGAGGTAGTATATTCTAAAACTATATGATTTTACGATTCTAACAAGACCCAACTCGACTATTTTTTTTTCAAATATATATTTGCAATAACGTTGAGTCAAAGTTAAACAATGAACAGTACCAAAAAGTCAAACCAGACAACTAAAGTGGGACGGAGGGAGTAATTACTAGTATTCTAATCTCTTTTAATTTCCCTATATTCTACAACTAAAAATATGAGCAATTTGTACATATATATTTTTTTTATATATAAAAAATGTATTAACTTGATCATATATCATACTCAGATGAAACATAAACAAATAAGGGATTGGAAAATTATTCTGAAATACTATTATCTTTCGAATTAACTGACTAACTCAAGAGTCAAATTCAATTAAACTAATTCAGAGGCAGAAAATAATTAAGAATAATAATCAGGACATAGTTTACTTTTTGATGGTTATAAAATAAATTCATCGGTATTGAATTGTTAAAACATACTACAAAGCATAATAGTTGATTATTTCTTTTCATTTACCAATTGTGTGTTCATCAAGTAGGTGTGACCGTGTGAGTGATTAAAAGGTTCTAAATTAAAATATAAATGAAAAATGAAAAATATAATGAGATTGTGATATGTCATATAAGTATCAATTTGGGATTTTGTGACATGGAATTTCCCAGTGTGACTTTATCTTTTGCATGTTTGCTAATTTGTTTATTTTTTTTTATTTTTTATGTACATCCTATATAAACTAGTAAAGAGGTGATGGAAACCTATATCATATTAATTACAAAGAGACAAATGGGAGGGATATGAGGACGGGTGAGGAATCAAACTCCTAACCAATAGATAGGGAGTCAAGGGACTTGACCATTAGACCAAGTCTTTATCTTGGTTTAATTACATAATGTTTAGTCATAAAATAAATTTAAAAACTTAAATACATATAGTTTGTTGTTTACAACGGAAGTTTCCTAAAAGTCTTTAAGGCTAAAAAAATTCTGTAAATACATACTCTTAAAAATTGCTTAGAAAATACTACATTTCTTTTGAAATAATTGCTCCATTTTTATATTTTACATAGTTCAATACAAGTTTTGTTACCCAAAAAAAATTGTGGACTACGTTATACCCAAAAAAATACAAGTTTAATCTTTAATAACCCAATTGTATATAAGTAAAAATTTTAAAAATTTAGTATTCTAAAACTACGTTAGTAAATGAATCCAACAAGATCTCATTTGGGGTTGGGAACTTACTCTAGTGGTAACTCTACTCCCAACCTATTAGTTGGGGTTCGAATCCCCATCCGGCCCCTTATTCCCCCCTTTGTTCCCCTTGTAATTTATGTGACATGGGCTCTCAACACTCCTTTCCCAGGCCTCTAATGGCTCCTCAAAAAAAAAAAACACAAGATCTCATTTCAATATGTTTCATCTTTATAATTGCACTAAAAATTATATTATTAAAATTACTCAATGAATAGTAAAAATTACTAAGGTTTCACCCATCAGATATTTCACACAATCCAATACACATTTTTAATCGTTAATAACTCAAATTGTATATAATTTAAAATTATAAAAATTTGATATTCTAAAATTACATGATTAGATGAATCCAACAACATTTCATTTGACTATGTTTTAACTTATATAACTATGCAAAAAAAAAAATGAATCAAAGTTACTCAATGAATAGTACCAACTATGCAAATGGTGAACTTAAAAGAAGAATGGAGGAATTATTATATAGTAAATATTAATTTCAATAATCGTTAAATTTTAACTTCCGAGACTCTAAATTCTGAAACTTTTCAAACTTCAGTCTAGCTCTGAACTTAAATTTAAAACTCTACTACCAAACATCATTATTCGAAACTATCTCAATTTATAATTATTTTTCACCACTAATTCCAAACTCAAAATTTAAAACTCTAACTTTAATTATTTCCCAAAATTACCCTCAATGGGAGAATTTTCAGCGGTAAATTATTTTATTTACAATAATCATTTCTAGTTATTAATAATAAATAATGCATAATCTTAGCTTTCAAAAAAATAAAAAATAAAAGAAAAACCCAGTTTATCGTCTTTAATTTATTATTTCTAATAAAATAAATAATTTCTTGTTTTACATTGAATGTATTTAAAAAAAATTATATTGTGTGTTTGCAAACATGCTTGAATTGTGTAAGAAAATAACATAAAATTTAATTTAAAAATAAATGATGACGATGAATGATGATGATGATGAGCTTCCAACGAAAACGGGGTGCAGCTTTTAAAGTCTATACCATAGGTAATTTTCAGCATTTTATTTTGAAAAATATATAGGGAGATTTTTAAAACAAATTTTTCAAAAATTCTACCGAGGAAGTTTTTATTACTCATTCTCCATTTTGTGTAATAATCGGTCTAATATGTTTGAACATTGACCATGTATGTACAGAATGATTTGATATTAAAAAAAAATATATATATATATATAGTATTCTACAATAGTGTCCAATTAGTGGATTATGTCAAAAGATTAATAAATTAATGAATAGTGTAGTATAATTTTTTGTAGAACAGGACGTGTTTTGATTCTTCGAATAATTAAGTTGATTAAAAGTTCAAACTTTTAAGAGAAAAAAAAATAAAAAATAAAAAAAAAAAATCACTGACTGGGGCATCATACCTAACCAGATCAGATGGTGAATGTCATTACGTCTGATTTTGGTTGATTTGATCATTTCACAGTAATTATGTTTATTTATTTATATTATATGAAGTTGGAGTTAAGATCAGTAGAAAAGGTCTCCTTATTAATTACCTATATAATATATGACCACTTGTAGTTTAGTATCAATAATTAGAATTCCTTTTGTGTGTTGAATTGCAATGCACATGATGATAACTCAAATCTCAATAGACTTAATACTAATAATAATCCTAGCTCCCACAATTTAAAATCCAAACCATTTGTGAATCTTGCCCATAACATTAAAAGAGAGTAAAAGTTTTTGATAGTCAACAATTTAATGGATTGTTAATTCAGACTTGTAATGTTGTGATTTCAATTCATTATCATCTTCACATTTATCAAGAAATAGACTACTACTATTATACTATGAATTTAAATACAGTATATATATTTGAATGTCAACTAGTAGTATATATCATGATTTTGTCCAATAATTCTTGACACCCATAATGCCTTATTGTTGACACCCATAATTCAGACTTCCCGTGTGAATAATTCACACAGAAAAAAGTAACTCGTGTTTTAAGTTTTAAAATTCATCAAAATGGTCATCTTTATTTTAATTAGAAAAATTGGTCACATAAGTTTGATATTTTCTCTAATTTGGTCATTTGGACATAATAAACCTAGTTAATATCTAATGAAAAATAATTAAGTCATTAAGATTGGTTACACAACCCTTCATTAAATGGGTCAACCCACAACACATTTATCAGAATCTATTTTATTAAAAAAAAAACTATTTTATTCAAATAAAATTATATTTTATTAAAAACTAATTTTATTCAAACAATAAATCCATTTTATTCAAACAAAATTAAGGGTTATGAGTTGACTCATTTAATTAAGAGTTGTGGGACTCATTTTAATGGCTTAATCCTCCTCCTTTATTACATGTTAGTTATATTTCTTATGTAAAAAGGACTAAATTGGAGAAAAAATTAAATATAGAGGACTAAATTTTTCAAATGAAACGAAGATGACTATTTTGGTGAATTTTAAAACTTAAAAGAATAATATGTTAATTTTTTCTTATTCACATACATCAAAGCATTAACAAGTTGAAGTTATCAGAGTACATTAAAGTTTATGTCAAAAAAGAGGCTTTGTTTAAGTTTTTGACTCTCTGGTGATATATCAATTGAACAGTTAATAAAATAAAGCAAATGGGCTTTAAGTTGTGTTTAGAGTAGAATGCAAGTAATCTTTAGATTGAAGTTGTTGCAGAATTGCTTTGACTACATTTATTGAATTTGGATTTGGATAATTGACATTTAACAATTCACACTTTATTAAACTCTAAATACGTAATAAAAGGAATCATTGCACTAATTTTTCTTCTATAAAATTTTTTCAACAATCAAAGGTACATCTTTTTACAGAAAAAATTTAGTTAAACAATAGTATACTACATGAGTGCTACAGCGTATATCATTTTGCTGTATATGTAGCAGGAAATCACAGCCGTTGGATGAATGACTAAATTTACAACAATCCACCGTCTAATTCAAATTTGACACACTTTACACTAAAAACACCTTCAAAATCCCCCAAATTAGGCATTAGGGTTTAGGGTATATTAATTCCACTAGCTATTTATGATCTTCAATTCATGCAGATGGAATTGATGCAAAAATTAGCTTCATTCGGATTTCGGAAGCTATGCGCAATCGACAGCAGCATCACATTTTGGGAGATGAATTTCCGGTTACTTGACAGAGTTGTGGGGAGAGGGGTCTTATGTTTCCTATTTCTTCCTGAAGATAATCATCCCAACGAAAGCTATGATGCGGAAAGCAATGCCGGCTAGAATCAGGTAAACTAACCGGAGACCCCAGTCATGCACATTGTAACCGTACCTTTGGAGCGCGCCACAACGGGTTAGGAGCCATACACCCGAATACCTGCAATCAACAACCATACTCAGTTATATCATGCATCCATGATGATATCCCTGATCAACGCTAGTTGCGTGGACAGGAAGGATTATTGCTAAATTGAAGTGCAGGACTGCAGCTCACGAATTTGATCTTTAACCGAGCTTGAGTCGTCTGAACGTTATGGTTAAATTGCACGATTTAAAGCTTAATGTTAAATAGAGTTCCTGAGTATGTAATATGTCCCTCTACGCAGTACAAGTAAGTCGAGACATGCAGTTCAAAGCCCATAATTAAGTTTCTATTCAAGGCAGCAATGGGACGATGGAATTGTCTTAGTAGAGATACGAAAGGGGCTCATCGCTAGCGGTTTACTGGTTAGTGTTTTAGACTACATCGATGTGAAAAAGGAAATGTAGCATACCGTTCAGCATTTCCGATAACAAATGCTTCAAGAGCCCATTTTGTGAAACAAAATCTCGCTATATCTTTCACGATTTTGCTTGCATTCAACTGAGTTGAAATGAGGGTCAGCACCACCGGAAGTATGACTGCACACTGCAGGAAACAAAAGCTAATTGGTCAACATAATCATGGCAGCTCAAATGAAGGTTTTCTACTAAGAAAGGATGGGGTAGTTACTAGTTGAGAAGGCCCGGGCTCCAGAAATATGGCCAAAGCATAACCTATGCCCGTTACACAGTAAACAAGGCAGAGCAGGACAACATAGTTGTACCCAAATGATGATCTAGGATTGCTGAAGAAATAAAACATTGAGAGGTAGACAATGGGTTTTATCACTATATTGAATAGGTCGACTGTGTCCTTGGCTGCAAAATGGGCTAGGCTGCTTATGCCGGAAGCACTTTCTCTCCAGAACTGTAACTTGTCCTGGGAAAATGACCTCAAAGCTGCAATCTTGCATAGAAGAGCTGAAATAGAAAAGTTAAGGTAAGGCATGCTGCTTAAGTTAAGGCAATGTGAAATAGTATTAGTTAAGAACTTACAAACACCAATTATGGTATACGTATAAGCTCCAAAACCAAACGTTGCATCATTCGCTTTGGTAAGTGACCCCAAACACGCCCCAGCAATTAATAGGATAAGATAATCTACTGCCTGTGTTTGTGAATCCCGTAATCGCTGCTTACCAATCCTGAGGGCGCCATTGTGAAAATCAGAGATCAATTTCAATAAGGCATAGCATAATAGACATAACTAAACTCTACATCTACATTAAAAGAGATTTTCAATGACATGCCTGCTGAGGAAGTACTTGTATTGTAAGAAAATATTTGGGGTTCTACGGTATGACATGTCCGTCGATCTTAGGAAGTTGTGCGTTATCCTATCGCGGTGATGCTCGACATTGGCTTTGACGTCTTGCCAGACTTCACCAACAAATGAATATTCCACAGTTGCAGAATCATGAAGTTCGTGACTGTCATGATCATGATCGATATCTGATGTCCTTACAGCAGATTCACCAGAATTAGGACTAAGATCAGGAGGAATGGGATAACCATTATGTCGCATCCAACAAACTGGGAGCTCAGTGTAACTCACGCCAGAGCTTGAGCTTGTTTTAACCATCCCCTCCAAAATGTCAATGAAGTAATCAGGAGGATTGATACGCTCTGGAACAATGATACCGAGGTCCGCAAAGTATGCCTCAACTTTTTTCACAGGTCCGTGATAAACAGTGAAGCCTCCTTTTGCCAGAAGTAGTAGATCATCAAACATCTGAAACAATGTATAACTGGAAAAGAAAACATGTGATACCATTTAATTTTTCCATAGAGGTAAAATGTTGCGTTAAGTATCCAAAAAATAAAATTTAGTGTTGGTATTACCTTGGTTGATGGATGACCATGCAGATATTTACACCTGACAGAGCTTCTCGCCTAAGCGCTCTAAGAAGTAGCTGCGAAGATGAGCTATCCAGCCCAGAAGTTGGTTCATCCAAGAACAACAATGATGGCTCCATTACTAACTCAAGACCAACATTCACCCGTTTCCTTTGGCCTCCTGAAATACCTCGCTTCTCCACTGTACCAACTAAGGAATTTCGTATTGCTTGTAGCCCCAAGGAGTCGATAACCCTTTCCACTATAAGAACCTTGTCCGGCTTTGGTAAGTCCGCAGACAATCTTCAAATTACAAAATGGAAAAGTGCAGTTAAAAGGGAAAACATCATACTATACTGCTGTCAAAAGTAATATCAGAAGCAATCACATGAACAAGAGAAAAACAATTAAACTATACCTGCATCTTGCACTAAACCATAGATTTTCCTCCACAGTCAAATTTCCATGCACAATATCGTCTTGTGGCACAAATCCAACAATTTTTCTGTAGGAATGAATCGAAGTTGTTTTTCCATTAATGAAAATGGCGCCACTAACAGTGCACCCAACTGTCTTTCCAGCTAAAGCAGAAAGGAAGGTCGTTTTCCCTGCTCCGGATGGTCCCATGACAGTTGTAATGCGGCCAGGTTTTAGCATCCCAGTGACAGACCTCAAAAGGTTTTTTTTCTTGCCTTTGAGAGTAACAGACAAATCCCTGAAAGTGATCTCCATAAGAGGTCTTTTCCGAGCCCCATTGTCCGTAGCCATCTTAAGTACTCCAGAGAAGGTCAGATTGTCTTTCTGCTGCTGAGCTTTCTCTCTCTCGAGCTGTGAGTATGCATACTTGAAAATCTGACTACGAGTGTGAATGTCTTTATCTTTCGAAATTTTCTTTTTGAGATTTTTGTCAGTAGCATCTGAATGAGAATCGTCGAAGATACTGCTGTTGTCATCGTCTCCATACCTCATGTCCACATAATGGCTTGATTCAGATGCCTTTATTTCAGATGCTGAAGTTGATACCTCAGAGATCGGCAGCATAGGCGGGTATAAATCACTTCCTGCTTCACTTAGCGTGCGGTTCAAAATTTTGATTTCTTCCGAATCTTCACGGTTCTTCTTGGAAAATTTTCGAGATAATTGAGACTGTAACTCAATGGCATGCTTTTTAGCAGCATTTTTTGCTTCTTTCCACCGGGCACGTGCCTGAGTCTTTTCCTTAACAGTTCTTGCGGCTGCTTCCCTGGATTTGGCATACCTTCGTTCTCGTGTAGCAATAATTTGGTCAGAAAAATTGTATATAATAAGCAAAAGAGTACTCAATGCGGCCTGCAAGAACACAGAAAAGGATGACAGATGAAATTCAAAACACGAGTCATGAATTATTGTAAGAAAGAAAATCCATTTATGACACATATCATCTGGGGCGTCCTTTCTGGAAGTTTCTAGTCATCTATGAAAGATATGTAGGCATTATAAAGCGCCATTATCATTTTCTTTTTCAAAAGAAATGATTATGCAACACACAGAAATGATTGGAAACGGACATCTAACAAAAAGCCCAAGAGCAGGCAAAGAGAAAAATATATATGATCAACATCAAGGAATGTGAAAAAGCTAATAGTAAAACTGCTTACAATAACCAATACTCCATATGCATGAATATTTTGACTCTGTGCCTCTGCATTGCATGTAATCAACTTGAAGCATCCTGTAGATTTAGCAGCCAAGACCAGGAAAAAGTTGAGTTTATTTTCCCTTGTAAAATATCCAAGATTCAAATAGGAGTAATATACAATCATGCAAGAGTGAACTGTAATGACATGGTACCGTAGACCGTAGTATATCAAGGGACTTACGATTCTCATCTGTAGATCCCATGGGACAGTAATTCCTGAAAGTTTAAATAACACATCATCACCAAAATACTATAGGCCATTTGTAGGTCAAAAGTGAAATTTAACAGAGATGTAAGGGTGAAAAATCACTACCCGCTGCTGCAACTGTTTTTTTCAATATTTGTTGGACAATATGAACCAGCTGAACAGAAAATCTCCCTGTTTGAGCGAGCATCCGCCCAAACATCTGCACCCCCGCAAGTATGATTTGACTGTCCCGATGGAAGTCGGTAAGAATATCTGAAACATTCTTAGTAAATAACGAGTGGACATCAAAGGTTTAAGCGAACAGAAAGATGAAAGAGATTATAACAAAAAGTGAGACTCACGGGGTACATCGACCAGTATTCTGATCTAAGTTGGCTTCAGGGCAATAGGCGCCCAACGGACAGGCTGCAAATTCATGGGAAATAACCAACAAAAATTAGACAACCGCATACATTGCCTAGAATAAAAATTCAATGACCGATCACATTGAAGGAGATTAAAAAGGGAATTAGCAAGAGCTTTTGATGAGAAGATTAATGATGTAGGAAACAGTGTCAAAATAGGAAACAATAACGCATTTAATGTATTCACAGATGAATAATCAGGCTTCATATTTATCATTGTTAGAGTTAATCAGTGTAAACTTTTCTAAAATGTGATCATTATTATGGTAATGGGTCTATGCTAAATAGCAACCATTTCAAGAAACTAGTACTTCAACTAATCATTATAAAAGCATTATACTTCATGTGTGTGGGGGCAAGAAGCCAGATTAATCATATTCATACGTAAAAAATATTACGCCTCTCCACAAACTTAATGTTTAAGGAAAAAACCAGTCATCTGACAACATTGTACACATATTCAAATAATCGTTATAACATTACTTATATTCAGGCTTTACATTGAGGTACTTGTGCTATTCTGCTTAAAATTTTGTGTTTGCTAAGCTTAGGACTAACAATATGTCGCAACAGCAGAATGATATGCACAAGAAGATATATTACTAAAAATCAAATAAACATGCTTAAAAATGCCAAAAAAGGAAAAGAAAAGAAGATGTTCTCGAATGTCTTACGCATCATGCAAGAGATGCCACTTGGGCAAAAGAAACCTCGACAGCACGGACCACATTCAGATCCTCTAGCAGGTATAACCGTGGAATTCTGTAGGTCAACTTCCTCACTACCATCAGTACTACACGCCCATCCTGGCTCACAACCAGAAAGCCAATTAGAAGAATTACAGTTCCTGTTTTGCATAGGAGATCCACTCATAAGATTTTTAAAATAAAGTTCAACTTCAGCTGCTGTGCATAATCTTCCACTAAAATCTGCGTTACACAAGTAAGAGCTATCAGAATATTGAAGTGATAAATATACAATCAACAGTCAACACCAACTATGAGGCAACAAATACTCGAGGAAGCTAAGAAATGTAAACATAGATCGGTTCAGAGGGTTCGAATAATGAAATAACCTTAGCCATTTGGCCAGTCACTCCATTAAATCGATGAATATTTATCCCAGGTCAGAGTAGAATTAATACATTCTCAATCCCTTTGCATCATGTTGCAAATCAAATATGAATCTGAACTCAGATATTGAACTAAACCATAAAAATGAACCTCAACCAAATCAAAAAGTAAGTCTCAATTATGAACAACCAAATCAAACAACGAAAAGGGGCATGAATTACCTGCATACTTGGTCGTGCACTCTAACAAGAAATTCGGATTAGATGAATAATTAAAAGCCTTGTTCCAATCATCCTCTCTGCACGCAATATAAACTCAACAAATATCAATCAACCACACCATTCTTAAAAGAAAAAAGAAATCCCTTCCCTAAACCCAAAAACAAAAAAACAAAAGCACAGAATGAAGAATGGAGAAGACGAAATTACGGGTTGCCAACACAAAAACTGTAATCCCGGACGAATTTACTGGCGAGAACTTGGGAGGTGAAATTCTCGAGGCGCCTATTAGCTTCACCCATCAAGAAATCTTGACCCGCCGCGTCGGGTAAGGGCGGACTCAAACCCCCGGTTTGGCAGCTCACGAATTGCAGAAAACTGCATTGGACGAGGAGGAACAGTGCGTAAACGCAAAGGCGGGAAGCAAATGCGAATGAGCTGAGGCTCCTCTTGCTCATCCTCTCTCGGCGGTAGCTGTCGAGATTGAGAATCGGGATAGCAATCCAATCCAATGCGGAGTGATCGAGGAGATTGAGGGCAGAGTCCGCCAGGCTTATGGGTGTAAAAAAATGAGGAAAAGGGTCAGAAGGTCATGTGGGGATGATCTCATCAGTCATGGAGAAGAAGAAGAAGATAATATACATATATTGGCGACGCCGCTGCTGTCATTTGTAGAATTCGTCAAATTGCAGAAACGGGAGAAACCAGAAAGGCCAAAATGGGACTGCAGAGAACGCCAAGTTGCCAATGTGGGGCAGCGCCCAACTCACCCATGGCAATGGGCACGACCCAACTCCATAGCCGTCAGCCGACCTTCTTTATTGTTTTCCCATTTACCATTCAGCCGGCGGCTTTTACCCCACTTGGTTAAGTTTTTCAATTTTACCGATACCTGCCCACGGTAAGTCTTAATCATACGCGTCTTCATGTAAGAAGAGAAAATCCAAAGGATGTTAGGGCCGTTTGGATTAGCTTTTGAAAAAAGCAGAAGCCAAAAGTAGAAGCAGAAGCAGAAGTCAAAAGCAAAAGCACGTAACTTTTGTGTTTGGAAGGAATATTTGAAAAGCGGCTTTTTCTAAAAAATATGTTTGGATGAATAAAAATGAAAAGTGCTTTTAGAGTGTGGTAATTACCAAAAAGGACATGCTACTTAATATGATAATAAGATATATTTATAATGTAATTATATTAAGTAGTGGGGTTATTTAAGTCCTTGCACATTTTACGAGTTGCTTTTGGCTTCTGCTTTTGGGAGAAGCACCCCTGGGCTGCTTCTCCCAAAAGCATTTTTTTCACTTTTCGATGTGCTTTTGCTTTTTCTTAAAAGCCAAAACAAACACCTAATTTCTACTAAAAGTGCTTTTGGCAGAAGCAAAAGCCAAAAACACCTCCTAGAAGCCAATCCAAACGGGCTCTTAGTAACTTGGTGTATACTACTATTACTTCTCTTGACTTGTTTTCAGTCTCTTGATTTTGACTTTGGAAAAAGGTAACACCACATAGAATTGTGAAATGGGAAATAATTGTAGTATTAGTAGTAGATTATGAATGGATTGGAAAAGTACATACACATATGTATCAATGTCTTAATCCAAAAGTTGAAAATTCTCAATCAATTATGAGAACAAGTGGTATGAGTATACATAGATAATACATGTGGGCAAGGATTGTCCGACCCACCTTGACAATTTCATTAAGTATTTATTAGCTAACAAACAAGAAAACTAGAAACCATATCAAAAGGGTAGCACCATATGGGATTAATTAAGGGCATTTATAAAGAATAAATATAAAAATAAAATAAAATTGGGATGCATGATAATATGATATTATCTTCCCTACTAGTACTGTCTAACTTTCGCAAGAGT
Source organism: Hygrophila difformis (assembly GCA_030278955.1). Taxonomy (NCBI): domain Eukaryota; kingdom Viridiplantae; phylum Streptophyta; class Magnoliopsida; order Lamiales; family Acanthaceae; genus Hygrophila; species Hygrophila difformis. Next base: position 40,516,873 of record JAOANR010000015.1, read on the forward strand.
AAGTTGTCAATTAAAATGAAAACGATTTGTATGTTGGATGGATTAAAATAGAATATATATATAGATAATAATATTGGTTGTATTATTAAAATATTTATATATATTAAATATAGAATTCGAAATTATATTCATAATTTTTTTTTAACATTTCAATTTTGATTTCGCTAAATTCTAAATTGAATTTGAAAAAAAAAAATAATCAAATTTGTACAGCCTAGTTGAGAGGGTGGAGTTGGTCTTGTTCTTCAACATTCAATATAGGTTGATTTTTGACCCATTATTTTAATGAACTTAGTAAGTAACCCGTCGAGACTCGAACGGCATAATTATATGTTTTATATACTACATATACTTATATTATATAAAATAATAATAAATTATATTTTGAGTAATGAAAAATGTGTAATGATTTTATATATATATTCGAAAGAGAATGTGATGATATAATTTAATTATACCGTCTTCTTTAGCTTTTGTGGCTTGTCCGGTACAAACTTAAGAAATCAATAAAAATAATTATTAAAATAATATTTTTATTTATTTTGAAATTAAAATTAAAATAAAATAAAATTTAAATATAACTATTAAGCATAATATAAAAAATTCCATCATGATTTGTTGAAAATTTCATTGCTGAAATTAGGGGTGTGCATCGGTCGGTTCGGTTAACCGAACCGAACCAAACTTCAAAACCGAATTAAAAACCGAATTTTTTCTAAAAACCAAAACCGAACCAAAATTACTGAAAACCGAAATAACCGAACCGAAATATTTCGGTTCGGTTATACCGGTTAACCGAACCGAACTGAATTGTTTTTCTAAAAATAAATTATTTTTTTATCAAAACATCTCTATTACCATTTTTAAACCTGTAAATTCGTCCTGTCAAACTAAAACATCATATCTACATATAACTATGAGTGCATAATAGTAAATCATTCCAAATTGCATTGTTCAAATTACACACAAAATGAAATGACAAAATAAAGAAACAGTCACCGAATAGTTCAAATACGAAATAATATAAAAGTTTGAAAACTCTCAACTGTAGTTCTCACTTCCCATCCACACAAACAGTCACCAAATAGAGGTATTATTTTGTGTTTATTGTATAATGGCATAATGTATTTTATATTTTTTTAAATATATAATTCAAATTTCGGTCCGGTTCGGTTAACCGAATTTTAAATTTTTAAAAACCAAAAACCGAACCAAAAACCGAAACTTTGGATTTTCAAAACCAAAAACCAAACCGAAATCCAAAAACCGAACCAAATTGCAAAATTCGGTTCGGTTTGTTCGGTTTCGACCAAAATTTGCACACCCCTAGCTGAAATCTTATTGGTAGGGGCTTATACCTTAAAGTTTTATTTAGTTATTAAAATAAAACAAAATCTCTGATTGTAAATCTTCTAAATCAATACCGTCTTTGTAACGCAATAAAATCAATAAGGCTTTACCATCACCTAATTCAAGTATCAATTTTGCAAATTTTGTCATATATAAATTTTATTGTAAACAACATTTCTTGCGGTATCTTGAGTTAATTATTCTTAATCCCATATTATTACTTTGAGCTACATTTTGTTAGTGACGCGAAATATTGCAACATACCTGTTCATGGCTAAAAACTGGTTTTAAAAGATAAAGTCCAACATTATTTACAGATTGATACTGACTTTTTTTAAATACCGTAGCAAAACAAACTGCGAGTTGAAGTTTTCCCGTCTGAAATAGAATTGGGAATTTGGTTAAATCAGATAAGTTTATAATCATTCTACCAATCAAGAATTTTTTACTTTCATGGTTCCCGCAAGTTAGTATAACCTCAATTTTATGGTTCTGCATCTTGGTTACTATCAATATACTTTCATTGCATAATTTATTTGATGGATCTATATTACTAAAAGCATTACTATGTAACCCTCATTCAACTATATTTCCTGATTCGATAATTCAGAACAATTGATCATGTTTAAATATTCCAATGAAATTTATTCATTGGCATTATTTATATTTCATCATCTTGACAAATATTGTTAGAACTTATATATACCCCCTTCATTTTTTAATTCTTGCCCCATTGGCAATTATGCTACTGTTCACACTTAAAGTTTTATCATAGTTATACAAATTAAAATATAGCCAAGTGAGATCTTGTTAGATTCGTCTCGTCTTGTAGTTGTTCAATATCAAACTTTTAGAATTTTTACTTGTACCGAAATTGAGTTATTAATGGTTTGAAATGTGCATTAGACTGTGTGCACTGTGGGTCTGAAGCAAGGATAAAAAAAATGGAGGAAGTATACATTTTTATTTGCAGGCATAAGTTCCATGATGTAATAATGGATTGTACCAAACAATCTCACTAGTAGGGATTCGTATAATATTATCTTTAAAAATGTCTGGATTTGAAGTTGTGCAGTTTATATTTATATAAGTACCCTCATCAATTGTCGCTACAGGATCTCCCGTAGAGTTTATAAATTTTTCATATGGAAATGTAATATCTAATTGCACATCTCCAAGATCAATACCAGCTTTACCAATTACCATGACCATTGTGCAAATTTCTGTCATATATAATTTTCATTGTAAACAACATTTCTTGTAGTATTTTGAGTTAATCCATCTCAATTACATATTAATACTTGGAGTCTTTTCTTTTCAGTGACACGAGATATTGCAATATATCACTGACATATGGGTAAAAACTGATTATTGAAAATAGAGTTCAACCTTAATTAAATATTGAAATTGACTATTTTTTTAGTATTCATAGTAAAACAAAATGCGGGTGGGAATGTTTTCCTCCGAAATCGAATGGAGAATTTGGTTAATTCAGACGGGCTCATAATCGTTCTTCCAATCAAGACTTTTCATCCCTAATAATGAGCTTTGTTTTAATGTGAATAGAGGTTAAATAATTTTCTAGGCTAAGTTTTTTGCAGGTAAAATTCTCGTCACAATCTAGTGGAATAACAAATCTAGAAGTAGTTCTACCTCTTGGAAGGAGTATGGGTGATATTCCACTGGATGCTACCGGCAGCACAATATCACATCTTCCATGAAAGGCTAAACATAATATTTTCTAGATAAATTATCGATAAATATTTTATCAGTTCCACAACGTAAAGAAAAAAGAATCAACCCTCATTACTATCAACTATATATATATATATAATTTTATTATAAACATTCTTCTAAACATCAATCAACAAAAGCAATAGCTTATTATAATCCTTCATTTCTTCCTTATTATAAAATATCTCTTCTAGTATCAATAGATTATTTGTTTCAGATTTTAAAACTTCATTCAATACCGGCATTCTAGAGAAAATTTTCAAATTTATAGAATTTGCAACAATTAGCCTTTCAATTTCTAACAAAGCTTGATATATCTTTAATTTGATCTTCGTCAATTACAAATCTGTTAAATATAGATTAATAAATTACTTCATCCGTTTGTTTTTTAAGTGTTACACTTTCCTTTTTTGGGGTGTTTGGAAATAATTGTTATGTTACCATATTTGGAATATTTTGAAAGTTAATAATTTTTACTAATTATACTTAAATTATTAATTTTTTATACTAACTAGATTTTTTCGACCGCTGCGCACGGGCAGTGGCGGAACTATATGGAGGCTTGGGGGGCCGCCCCCGAGTTCGAAATTTGTCTATTAATTTTTATATAGTTGTGTTTGTTTTAGCTATATTAGAAATTCCTTTTATATAATTCCGCCCCCTCAAACTCAAACACTGGCATTAATACTTTATATAGTCGTATAAATCTAATTATATTAGAAATCATTTTTCAGTAATTTACGGGGAAGAAGGGGAAAAAGAATGCAACATGTTTCTTTGTTAGTGAGCTTTTTTAACATAGGGTTATATATTCTTTAAATTAAAGATATAGGCTCATGTAGACTTAGATGAAGAGAGTGACATAATTATCAATCCAAAAAAATGAAAAATAGTTGATAGTTATTCTATGGAAATTAAAGATGAAATAAAGCAAAGTTATTTAGTCGCATCCTCGCCCCCTGCCCTAGACACTATGCGTTTGCTACTGCGCGTAAGTGTTAAACTTATATGCTCACCGGTGTTGAACTTATATGAGTTTGTCAAATGAAAATATAATTTCTTTTGGATTATATGAGGTTATGGATGGAAATAGGACATGCTACCCAACATGGGCCTATGGCCTAGTCTATCGAAGACCATGTCAGACCAAACTTTTTTTATAAATAGGCTAGGCTTAGACTTTTTTGAAAGCCCAATTAGCTAAATAGGTCCAGACCAAACTTTATATAAAAAATCTATTAGGCCTACCAGGTCGGCATAGTTATCATTATTTTTTTTAGGTTAATACCAGGGTATCACATGCCTCATTGGAACCAAGACTAATTCCTCGAAAATCGGATGAACATTAGTTATCATTATTATTAGTAAGTTTATGTTTATTGCATATAAATATGTGGTATCATTGTTGTTATTTTTGTGAAATAATTATTAATTTGATTTTATATAGGTAAATATTTATAAGTCTTTTCTTCGTATATAAATAGTCATGGATAGACTTACCCAAGTGCACAAATTTATGTCTTCCAACATTATGATTACATCCGGATATATATAAAATAATTTAAAGTTATTTTTAAAATAGGCTTAATCAGACTTTTAAAAGGCTTAAAAGCTGGCCTATTTAATTTTAATAGGCCATGTTAGGCTTATAAGATGGATCTATCTCGTGCCTTAAAAAATCGACATAGGCCTAGGCCGTTCAAACTTAACTCTAGCATGGCCTATAGCCTAGCTATTTCCACCCCTACATGAGGTTTAAAGTCTTTTGTTTAAATGGTGATAAGAATACATGCAACAAAATTTAAAAGAGAAATAAATGAAAGAAATAAGATAGAAAAAATTCAAACCCCCAACCAGATGGACATAATATAAAGTAGATTGCCTTTATCATTGAAAAAACTAAAATATATATATATATATAGTTGTGCTTTTATATGTAACATAATAAGAGCAATTGAAAAAAAAAATACCTTTAAACTATTCAAAATTCACCAACAGTAGTTGGATTGAGTGGATTGGAGTTCTAGTTGCTTAAGCAAGGTCTCGGGTTCGAACATTGTATATGCAAAAAAATACATTGGAAGAAGTGTTGTTAATTGCCCATGCAGATCCTCGATGGATTAGTCTTGGGTCCAATGTGGCCTGGGGATACTCGGTTACTCACCAAAAAAATTCGAATAAATTATATGTTTGTATTATTAAGATTCTAAAAATATCATTTTACTCCCTAATATGTTGTCCCTTTTGATTATTATCCCTAAAATTTTTAAAGAATACTATCTATACTTTTTTGTTATCTTTTCATTTTTTAAGGGGAAAAAAACAATTTCCAAAAGATATACCCCAATTAAAAAATTCTAAAATAAGTATTTAAACTAATTTTTCGGCAAAAACAGTCCCCAACTTTATCATATTAGAAAAAATAATTAATTTCCCCATTTCCCTTTGAAATATCATTTAACACTCATCAACTTTTCAAAGTTTTTATTTTTGATCTATTTTTTTTAGAAATATAGATGTTGAGGTGTCATAATGAGAACCATAGATATATCAATATTAATTTACAAATGAAATCTTAGAAAGATATCTTTTAAGAAGATTTAAAATGATTAAATTTAATTCAAAATTTATTATATAGACGCGTGGCAGCATTTGGTATTTTCGAGAGGATGACGTGGCGTTTATAAGGTGTAATCATAGATACCGTAGATATGTTTATGATGTTTTCTAATAATTTACAGATGTACCCTTGAGTTGATATTTTTTTAAAAAAAATCTAAGATTGAAATATTAGATTTAATAAGGGCAATACAGTCTGAACATGCCAAAAAATATTCAGGATTTATTATATAAATTAATTTTTTTATTTATTCTATTGATTGAGGATAATATTTTAGACTCATATTTACATATAATCAATATAATATATTTGAAAATATAACATATTCAATTAAAGGATTTATAATATATTAGTTTTACTAAATTTGTCATAAACATCAAATATATTATAATTTGTTTCCAATTTATATTTTTGTAAAATATATGAAAAGTTTTCTCAAGATTTTCATATACTAATAAATAGATTTAGTATCTAAATAAAAGATTTAAAAGGTTGATGACGTGGCAAGGATGATGATTATGCGCTGATGTGTGAGTGACTGTATTTTTTTGTATGATTAATCAGCGCCTACGTGGAAACCTAGGGCATAATTACTTTTTAACCCTTAAAATTTAAAAAGGATGAAGTATATTTAATAAGGACAATACAGTCTGAACATGCCAAAAAGTATTCAGGATTTATTATATAGATTAATAAAACTCAAAAGGAATAAAGTCAAATGTTATCCTTCAACTAAATATTAACTTACCTTAAATCATGTGACATTCCTAGTGTTATATTTATTTAAAAAATGGAGGGAGTATTTCTTAAAAAATAGATTAAAAAAATTAAAATTTGAATGGAACCAAAAAGCAGCATTCAGTTTTCAAACAAAATACAGTATAGAGAATATGAAAGAAGAGTAGGGCAATGTCTGCCAAAATTTGAATGAAACTTCTACGCACAGGAATGAGTGGTATTTATAGGCTCAATAAATAAATAATAATGTGGAAATAAAAAATACAAAAGTCTAGAATAAATAAATAATATATGAAAAAATTGAAGTTTTAAATTTCAAATCTTTTTAAAACTGATATAGGTGAATTCCATATAAATTAAAAAATCATATCTTTTAAAACTAAAAATTGAGTAGATTAAAGATTGTGGGATAGAATAATGCAAACATCTAAAATAAATAAAAAAATTAATTCAAAATTGTTGTAATAAAAATGCAAAAATTTAAAATAAATAAATAAAAAACAAAATCTAATATAAATAAATGCAAATATACAAAATTTTAAATTTCAAATCTTTTAAAATTGGAAATGATGGGAATTCCATATAAATTGATAATTTCATATCTTTTAAAAAATGAAAGTTAGGATTTCCATATCCAAATCAATATATATTTTAACATAAATAAATAGTAAATACATAAAAAATGCAAAAATCTAAATTTAATTTTAAAAAATGCAAAAATCTATAAAAATTAGAAATTTAGAATGGAGACACCACATTAACTTGGGTGTATTCGTTTGAGATTTTAATAGATTTTTATGAACTTTAAAAAGTCGGTGGATTTAGAAAGTCTATAGACTCCACGTAGAGTTGACCGATTTGTATAGAGTCTATGAAGAGTCTGGCTGATTTTAGAGAGATTTCGTGTAGTTATAATTTTTAAGAGAATCCATTAAAATCTATAAAGAATTAAAATCCATAGAGTGTTGAATATCTCTAGATTTTTAAAGACTTTTTAAAATCTGTATTGAATACCTCTAGATTTTTAAAGACTTTTTAAAATTTGTATTAAATACATCTAGATTTTTAAAGACTTTTAAAATCTAGATTGAATACACCCCAACTTTGAAAGTCCAAAAAAATCCTGTAGAGTCTCAATCCAATACACCCCACTAAATGTTGACTTGGTTGACCACTAATGGTATTAATAATATATAGATTTTGTTGCACTATTGGTCGGCATATATGATGATTGCCCATATGATGAACCATATTGAATTTATACATAACATAAAGTTAAATTTTGTTTAATATTCTTGAACTCAATTTTTTTTCCCAAAATTCCTGCGACCGAATTGCGGTCGGATATTTTTTATTTTTTATATTTCCAATCATGAATAAATTTGTTATTGAATTAGAATTTAGATTAATTTTAATAAATATAAAAATTCATCCCCCTCTAAAGATGAAATTTTCTATTTGTCTCCGCCATTTATGGTGTAATGCCTTGTTTTTCTTTGTCTGTGTTTTTCTCCTAAGTAGATGTATATTTAATGGAAAGCTAAAAATATTTTTACTTGTTGAATTGTCGTCATATTTTCAACTGTAAACAGTATTTTAATTTGTGTGGCATGACCTCCCACCGCTCTTTCCAGGCCTTCAATGGTTTCCTAAAAAAAAAAAAAAAAACAAACAAACAAACAAACCTGTAAACAGTGTTTTTGGGATTGCATTTTATCAACTAACTTGAACAATAAATAATTACGTACATATGTATTATATAAATTAATTATCTTGCCACTTGCCATATTCCATGTCTATCTATCATTTTCCTCGTTTTTGGCAATTAAACTACGAAAATAAATCCTTAATTGTTGTATATATTATTCTTTAAGTCTATGATTTATGTGTGTCATAGTTATCAAAATTGCGATTCTGATCGTAGGATCGCACGATCCTACAATCCCACCCATAAAAAACGATCCGGATCGCCATAGGATCGCAAATATGGTAGGATCGCAGTAGGATCGGTAGGATCGTAGGATCGCTGAGCGATCCGATCCTACCCCTTTGGGTTTTTTTTTTTCCGGAGCAAAATTACTTATTATCTCTAGCTCTTTGTGATTTTGGTCATGATGTTATTTTTGTCAATTTTGTTTAATGTATCTTTGCATATATTGAACTCAAAATTGTTGAGTTCTATGTCAGTGTTTAACTTCTATTGGATCATTAATAAGCATACAATTAACTATCAAATTCTTGTTAAAAATTGATCTAAAATATATATTTTCAATTATACATGTCACCAGTTTAATGAGATAATTAACAAATATTAATTTTTAAAAATATAAATAATAATTTCATAGGATCTTAGGATCCCGATTCGATCCTACGATCCCGATCTTGCAAAGACAAAAACGATCCTACTTAGGATCCCGATCTTGATAACCTTGATGTGTGTATTATATATATGACGTCTCTGCAAATGATAATATAAGCAAAGAAAAATAAAGAGAAGACAAACAGAGAAAGAGAGAAAGAAGTATGCAGACACTGAGAAAGAGAAAACAAGTGACGGAGAAATGAAAACAGGAGATAAAATGATGGAGGAATTAGTCTGATTGTTATTACACCCATAGTACAATCATGTATTTTTATAGCCAAATTTGCCGACATGAAGTATTAAATACATTCATAAGTTAGCTAGATAGTGGGGACATGAAACTATATAATTAATCATCCATTTAGTGATATGACATCCATTGCCGACAGTATATGGAGTCTTTTATAACACTCCCTCTTGGATGTCATCGCTAAAAGAATATGCCTCGTTAAAACCTTTCTTGGAAAAAACCCTATGGGAAAAAAATCCAAGTTTGGAAAAAGAGTACATGATTCTTGTATATTTACTTCTCCTCTGATTGAAGCATCAGTTGAGATTCTTCAGTTGACGCATCCCGATACTTTTCACCAACTTCTCGAATGTTGTTGTTGGTAGTGCCTTGGTAAATAAATCTGCAAGATTATCAGCTGTACGGATTTGTTGTACATCTATTTCACCATTTTTCTGTAGATCATGAGTGAAGAAAAATTTTGGTGAAATATGTTTCGTTCTATCTCCTTTAATATACCCTCCCTTCAATTGTGCTATACAAGCTGCATTATCTTCATATAAAATTGTTGGGGGTATCTTTTCTTCAGTAGCTATGCCAAAATTTTTCAGTATATGGTGCATCAAAGATCGCAACCATACGCACTCTCGACTGGCTTCATGTATTGCTAAAATTTCAGCATGATTTGAGAAAGTAGCAGTCAAAGTCTGCTTCATTGATCTCCATGAAATTGCAGTACCACCACATGTAGAAACGTAGCCAGTTTGAGATTTGGCCTTATGTGGATCTGATAAATATCCAGTATCAGCAAAGCCAATTATTTCATGTCGAGAATCATTTGGGTAAAATAACCCAAGATCAATAGTTCCTTGGAGATAGCGAAATATATGTTTAATTCCATTCCAATGTCGTCTTGTAGGAGATGAACTAAATGTCGCTAATAGATTTACTGCAAATGATATATCTGGTCTAGTGTAGTTTGCGAGATACATTAAAGCACCTATGGCACTTAGATATGGGACATCTGGTCCAAGAATTTGTTCACCTTCCTCTTGTGGTCTAAACGGATCCTTTTTTATATCAAGTGACCTTACGACCATTGGAGTACTCAATGGATGTGCTTTATCCATATAAAATCGCTTTAATACTCTCTGAGTATAAGCTGTTTGATGGACAAATGTTCCATTATTTAAATATTCAATTTGCAAACCAATGCATGATTTGGTTTTACCAAAATCTTTGATTTCAAACTCCTTTTTCAAGTATTCAACAGTCTTTTGGAGCTCCTCTGGAGTTCCAATCAAGTTGAGATCATCAACATAAACTGCAATGATTACAAATTCTTGTCCATTTTTCTTAATGTAATACATGGACAGATTGGGTCATTTGTATAACCCTCTTGTACCAAAGACTCACCGAGTCGGTTATACCACATTCGTCCGGACTGTTTCAGTCCATATAGGGATTTTTGTAATTTGATGGAATACATATGTTTAGGATTTGATTCATATGTCTCTGACATCTTTAATCCATCTGGGATCTTCATATATATATATGTATCTAAATTTCCATATAGATACGCAGTAATAACATCCATCAATCTCATTTCAAGATTTTGATGGACTGCTAAACTGATAAGATATCTAAATGTTATTCCATCCATTACAGGGGAATATGTTTCATCATAATCAAATCCGGGTCTCTGTGAGAACCCTTGGGCGACTAATCTCGCTTTGTATCTGACAATTTCATTTTTGTCATTTATTTTTCTTACAAAAACCCATCTGTATCCGACTGGCTTTATATTTTCTGGTGTTTTAACAATTGGTCCAAACACTTTTCTTTTAGCCAGGGAATCCAATTCAGATTGGATTGCATCTTTCCATTTTGGCCAATCTTTTCTTTTCCGACATTCATCAACCGAATTTGGTTCATGATCCTCGTCATCATTTATGATGTCAAGTGCTATATGGTATGAGAATACATTATCTATGATAATGTATCTCAATTCCAAACATTTCTGCTTGTGACAAAATTGATTGATATTTCATTATTTTCAATTTCCTGTTCCTCTGGAACTGCAAGTTCCTGCTCCTCTGGAGCAGTTTTCTCTTCAAGAGCTTCTTTTTCCTCTGAAATATTTTCTGCAATTTTGTCACTTTCAATGATTTGTGATCCTCTTTTCTTTCGAGGATTTTTATCTTTGGAACCTGGTGGTCTACCACGCTTCAAGCGTGCAGTAGATTCATCTGTGGCACTTGTAATTGGTCCCTCTGGGACATTAATTTTGATTGGAACATTTGCTGCCGGTATATGAGATTTAGTTACTCTTTTAGAGTCGCATAATGCATCCGGCAATTGATTTGCAATACTCTGCAAATGTACAATTCTTTGTACTTCTAGTTCACAATCATTTGTACGAGGATCGAAGAAATCTAACGGTGTTTTCCAGTTGATTTCTTTTTCTTTCTTGGTTGATTTCTGTCTCCCCCTAATGTCGGGAAATGAGATTCGTCAAAATGACAATCTTTGAATTTCGCAGTAAATAAATCACCAGTTAATGGTTCGAGATATCGAATAATCAATGGTGATTCATACCCGACATATATTCCCAATCTACGTTGGGGACCCATCTTTGTGCGCTGAGGTGGTGCAATCGGGACATACACAACGCAACCAAATATTCTGAGATGGGATATATTGGGTTCATGCCCAAATGTTAATTGTATAGGGGAGTATTCATGATAATGTGTCGGTCTTATCCGCACCAATTTTGCTGCATGTAATATTGCATGCCCCCAAGCTGTCAATGGCAATCCAGATCTCGTTAATAATGGTCTGGCAATTAATTGTAAACGCTTTATAAGTGATTCAGCAAGTCCATCTGTGTATGGACATGAGCAACAGGATGCTCAACTGTTATGCCAATTGACATACAATATTCATCAAACCTCTGGGATGAATATTCACCAGCATTATCCAATCGGATATTTTTTATTGTATAATCAGGGAACTGTGCTCGTAATTTAATAATTTGAGCAAGTAATTTTGCAATCGCATGGTTGCGAGATGATAGCAATGTTACATTTGACCATCGTGTTGATGCATCAATTAGCACCATAAAATATTTAAATGGTCCACATGGTGGATATATAGGTCCACATATATCGCCCTGAATTCTTCCAAGAAAACTAGGGCTTTCACTTCCCACTTTTGTTGGTGAATGTTTGGAAATCAATTTTCCTTGGGAGCAAGCAACACATATATAATCGTTATGTTGCAGCAATTTTTGTCCCTTTAATGAGTGGCCATGACTATTTGTAATAATTCGCCTCATCATTGTAGAGTCGGGATGGCCTAGACGATCATGCCATATCATATATTCATCAGTAAGCCTATGGCCATCAATAAACCTCTGGTTTATTTAGGGAATATTAGACCTGTGGTCTAAGTGATAATTTTCAGTTGTATTTATCTTTGAAAAATACAATCCAGAAGACAGAACTGGTAATTTTGCCAATACATATTTCTTACCATGAGTGGTATTTGTAATTAATAAATATTCGACATTCTCTGAAGTCGATGTCTCGAGATGATACCCATTTTCTCGGATATCTTTAAAACTTAATAAATTTCTTCGAGACTTGGGAGATAGGAGTGCATTTTTCACAATTAATTTTTTTCCCTCTGGGAAAATAAGGTTGGCTGTGCCAATTCCTCGTATAATATTTGCACTACCACATATTGTATTTATTATTGTATCTCCCATTTTTAAATTGGAAAAATACCTTATGTCTTTTAGTATCGTGTGCGTTGAAGCACTATCAATAAGACATATTATCACCTTTATAATTCCCCATTTTGCTGTAATTAAAACAAGATATAATTAATATTAAAACAAGATTTAACATAAGTGAAATATTACAATACAGAGACAATAAGATAGCACACACACAAAAGTAAAGGCAGATACATAAGTTCAAAGCGTAATAAAAATAATAATACAACATAACAATTAAACTAAATTAGTATTATATAAATCTTCAACTTGAAATTCTGGGATATTGGGCATATTCTCATCAGAATTCATTCCGTCAATATGGTTTGTTTCAACCACCCTTTTTCCTTTATCCCTCTGGGAATCTTGATAAAGTTTCACCCAATGATATCTGGTACGACAATTTTTGTACCAGTGCCCTTTTAGGCCGCATCTATCGCATTTTGCTTCTTCGTAATTATGTTTTTGGACATCACCTCTGGTGTTGCCCTGATTCTTACGTGTGTCTGTCGTAGGCCTAATGTAAACATTGTTGCGGAAATGATTTTTCCCACGGCCTCGGTTATACCCACGACCACGAGGTCTCTGACCCCGGCCACGACTACGGCCACGACCACGGCTGGAAGATTCAGTCACATGTGCCTCTGGCAATGGATTACTGCCAATTGGTCTCATTTCATGATTTTTTAATAATAAATCATTATTCTTTTCAGCCAATAACAAAAACGTAATCATATCAGAATATTCAGTGAAACCCTGTGCTAGGTATGTTTGCTGTAACACCGAATTGGAGGGGTGGAATGTAGAGAATGTCTTCTCTAGCATTTGTTTATCAGTAATTGTCTCACCACACAGTCTTAATTGTGACACGATATTAAACAGAGTAGAATTGTAATCATTTACTGATTTAAAATCCTGGAATCGTAAGTGTGACCAGTCATACTGGGCTCGAGGGAGATTTATTGATCTTAAATGATCATATCTTTTTTCTAAATTCTCCCAGAGTTCATTTGGGTCTTTGACCGTTAAATACTGTGTTTTCAATCCCTCATCAAGATGATGGCGGATGAAAATCATAGCCTTCGCACGGTCTTGGCTTGAAGCCTGATTATCTTTTTCAATTATTTTTTCAAGACCCATTGATTCCAAATGGATTTGAACATCCATTTTTCAAGATAGATAATTATCTCCAGATACCATCAGTGGTCTGAAATCCTGCTTTGTCAAGTTAGCCATAATAAAATTATTGAAATACAAATATTAAATATTACCTCAAAAGAAATTCCGGCAGAGCTCCGTCAGTGGCTCGTGCTGATAACGTGTTGTATATATTATTCTTTAAGCCTATGATTTATGTGTGTATTATATATATGATGTCTCTGCAAATGATAATATAAGCAAACAAAAATAAAGAGAAGACAAACAGAGAAAGAGAGAAAGAAGTATGCAGACATAGAGAAAGAGAAAACAAGTAACGGAGAAATGAAAACAGGAGATAAAATGATGGAGGAATTAGTCTGATTGTTATTACACCCATAGTACAATCATGTATTTTTATAGCCAAATTTGCCGACATGAAGTATTAAATACATTCAGAAGTTAGCTAGATAGTGGGGACATGAAACTATATAATTAATCATCCATTTAGTGATATGACATCCATTGCCGACAGTATATGGAGTCTTTTATAACATTAATCCATTTTTTCCCTTTTTTTTTCTTTTTTTGTTGTCCATGGTCTTGTATAATTAAATTTTGATGTTGCGTAACCCAACAGTTAAGTTCGTCCATTGTTAGAATTCCATAATTAACTTTAAGACGAGTAATTAAACATATCACAATATTACTGATGTGGGATCTCAACAAGTAAATAGTAAAAATTAGGTGGCTTAATATTTTACTCATAATGTTTTTTTGGAGGGGCCTAGAGAAAGGTGGTGAGAGTTCATGCCATACACATTACAAAATGATAAAGGGGGGGTGGATAGGGGGCCAAGTGGGGAATCGAACCCCCAACCCTAGAGTTGGAAAGCAGGGACTTGCTGCTTGGGCAAATTCTCATCCTCATTTTACTCATAATGTTCGAACTCACTTAATAAATTAAATTACTTATTAATTACTGTATAAACTTATAAATTAATACTTAATTTACTAAAGTTAAGGGGAAGTCACTGACTCCCAACCTTTAGGTTGGAGGTTCGATTCTCCGCCATGCTCCTTATCTCATCCCTTTGTCCTTTTATAATTTGTGTGACATGAGCTTCCACTACTAAATTTCTACCAGATGTTCAACAAAAAAAATAAAATTTAATAAAGTCAAGTGAAAAAAATCCTTTCGATAGTGAAATATTTTATTTGGGAAAATTATTGATAAACCAAGGCCCAATATATAACTGCGGTCCAAACATGTACTAGGCCCAAATGTAAGCTCATTTCCCTGCGAGATTTGGTTGTTTAAGCTTAGAGGGGAAAACGAGCCGAATCGAGCCAAACTATGGTTGTTAAGGTTTCGAGCTTTGTTCGTGTTCGTTGGTTAGGAATTTGAATCTCAATTTATGTTCGAGCTTGGCTTGCATGAGCTCTAGCTCGAGTTCGACTTGCATGAGCTCACGCAAGTTTGGCTCGGCCCGTTGTTGGGGCCATATGGAATAATGGGCCGCGAAAGAGCTATTGGGCCATAAGACATGGGCCAGAAGAAAGAGGAAGTCCAAAAGGAAAATGGGCTCAAGATTAGTAAGGCCGAAAGAACATAGTAAACCGAAGGGAGGGAAACGAGGCTGATAGAGATTTTGGCTGACATAGGAAGGAACAGCCGAAACCAAAACAACCGAATTGAAGAGAGAAAGAATTCGGCTCAGAGGAGTTAGCCGGAGGGCGGTTACTCCAGCTCCGGCTATAAATAGGGGTCGACACACACAAAATCAGGGAGATCAATCCAACCCCCAAATTCCTTTTATCAAATTTAATTCCTTGTTATCTTTACTGCTTTCTTTACAGCTTTCCTTTACAGCTTTCCTTAGAGTCTAGCCTAGTTTGTAGCGGTTACCATTTCCAAATCCACCGTTGCTCCTTAGCAGCTGGTAGTTTGGTTCCCTGTTTTTGGTGAATTCCGCCGTTGTTTCTTAACAACAGGCAGATTCTCCGTTGTATCTTGTTATTTCTGATCAATTCAAAGAAGGTTCAACCAACTGTGGGCGCATTATTGTTAATTCGAACCCGTAATCGGTTTGATCCTTTTCCGGTAGCCTCCCTTGAGGAGAAAAAGGTCCTTGGCTACACCCGAGCTAAACAGTGGCACGCCCAGTGGGACACAAAATGGCGTTCGAACAAGCAACTCCAGCAGCAAACACGGCGGCGAGGACTGATTTGCCGCCGATTCAGGAAGAGCGCGCACCAGAAGCCGGAGAATTCCCCCCAGGGTTCCCCGGACCATCACATTTCCATAATCAGGAGTTTTCGAACGATGATTTAACCCCGCGATTCCGAGATCAGGTTCAATTTATGGTGGAGGCGGCGGTTACTAACTCAGTTCGTCAGATTGAGGGAAATATCTTGGCAGCGATGCCAGCCATGTTTAGAGCCGAAATCGCGAGGAGTATGTATCCGATGGGAGCGCAGCAAGCTCCAGTGGCTCAAAATCCACCACCTGCGATGCAAAATCCTCAAAATTTTCAACAGCAGGCCTTTAGGCCGCCAGGAGGGCATGGAGCTCGGCCTTTTGTTCCTCCGCAGCAGAGGTACGATCAGCAACAGAATCAACCGCCTCAACCAGCTGTTCAACCGCCTGCTCCAGTGGTTCAACAACAATACGCACCACTTCAGCAGAATCCACCACACTGGTTGACAGAGAGCTTATTGCCGAGATTATTCGCACACAGTTTGGGAATCTCATCGGCCAGGAGAATAGGCCGATGTATCGGAAACCTTATCCAGACTACATTGAGGAGCAGTATCCACTGCCTAGAGGGGTGAAGGTTCCAGATTTTAACACTTTTTCCGGAGAAGTCGGCCGCTCTACCATCGAGCATATTGGCCGATTTACAGCTCAATGTACCAGAATCGCGCAAAATGATTTTCACAAGCTGATATTGTTCAGTTTGTCATTAACTGGCCCAGCATTCGAATGGTACATTAATTTGCCAGCGGGATCGGTCAATACTTGGGCCGAAATGGAGCGGTTATTCCATGACCGATTCTATAATACCAGTCCGGAAGTCTCGGTAGTTGATCTGACGTCAACCAAGCAGAAGGCGTCTGAATCGGTTACTGAATTTATTGAAAGATTTTATGCAATAAAGGCTCAGATGAAGACAATGCTGCCTGAGCATGAATATATTCAAATCTTAAAGCAGAATTTGAAGTTTGCCATTAAGGACAGATTGATGGTAACAAGACCAAGGACAGTAGCCGAATTGACAGCTGAAGCTATAAGGATGGAGACATATTTGGCGGAACAGGCGGCTTTCAAATCAAGCCGAAGTCAAAGCGGAAGGTCACAACCTATCCAGTCAGCTGCCTCATTTGCTGAATCTCTGGATAGATGTGAAATTCAGGAAGAGTACAATACGGATGACGTTCCTGCATTAGCCGAAGTCGCAAGGGCAGAGTTAATCATAAAAAAGCCTATGACTTGTCCAGCACTTCGGCCAGCCAGAGGCAAGGAGAAAGAAGGAGGAGATGAATCTTAAAGGTTTTACTCTTTCGACTTGTCGCAAATGGATGAAATATTTGATTATTGCCAGAAGAACGGATTGCTAGAGTTTAAAGGAAACCATCCACAGCCTACCAAGGATCAGTTGGAGGCCGGATGGTGCAGATTCCATGGATCAGCTACTCATTCCACGGCTATTTGTGGGCATTTTAGGAAGCTGATTCAGAAGCATGTCGATGATGGGAAGCTGAAGTTCCCAGAAAGGCTTATGGCAATTGATAAGAATCCGTTCCCAGTTGCCAACATGGTGATGGTGCAGCCCAACCAGAATAAATCGGTGCATGACCGATTGGGGGATCAAACATCATCTAGCAAGAGTTCTGTGCACGATCGGCTTGGGGATCGGCCATCGGCTCAGAAGTCAGGAGTATGGAAAAGACTAGGATCTCCAAAGGGAAAAGAGAAAGTTACAGATGTTTTTGACCGATTGGAGAATTATGAGGTAAAAGAGTGGATCAAGCAATCGGAGAGACATCAGGAGATCGAGGTCGGAGATAAGAGTGAGAGACCAACGTTGAAAATCATAACCAACGGATGGGACTCAGAGATGAAGTTAACAGCCGATAAACAGAATGGAAAGACTGTGATACAGATCACAGTCCCTGAAGAAGCTGTTAGTCCCGAAATGAAAAAGCTTAGAAGGCCACCAGCAAATACTCAGGTAGGCCGATGGGTCCAAAACTCTCCAGAAAGAAGGCATTTCGATCAACGCCGGTATGACCATTCAGCTTGGAGGGCAGAGGAGAGAAAAGTCCCAAAAGGAAAGGGATCATATCGTACTTTCAAACGAAGAATGCAACGGCTTAAAGCAGCTGCTGTTTCTGAGCAGGAGGAGTATGATATGATGCATATGGAAGAGGACTTCCCTGATGACTGTTCGTTCTCGGGAGGACGAATACTCAATAGGGTATTTTCAGCTCGTTTGAAGTCCGAATCGAAAGAAGAGAGAAAGCCGAAAGAAGGACAGGATCGGCTAAAGAACAAAACTGAATTTCGGCCAAAAGTAATACAGCCGAAAATTGAAAGTGAGCAGCCGAACTCGAAAGAAGAATGGAAGCCCAGACCTTTCCGGACCAGGGAGTGGAAACCAAAGACAACTATCATTCCGCATAGTGATACACCCCCTGTTGGGCAGTTTAAGTTCGACTTCGGATCTAGCGCGAATATGGTGACGGTAACCACCGAAGAGAAAGAGGAGTACTGGTCAGATTCCGAACCAGCTGTGGTTTTCTGTCAGAAGGATGGAGAATACTATGGCGATGAAGAACCCATAGTGGATTTTTGTTTCGATAAACTTGAGGTATTTCGGCCGGAAGCCGAAATAGAGAAATCGTTTGAGGAAGGATATAAAGCATTTGTTCCAGAAGCTCAACCAGGTACGATTTTGCCTCCAACTGCAAAAATGTCCCAGCATGTGAGGCCTTTATACGTTAAAGGTTGGGTCAACGGGAGACCACTTAGAAGAATGTTTATCGACGGTGGAGCCACTGTTAATATCATGCCGCTATCCACACTGACAAAGATAGGCCGTTCGAAGGAAGATTTACTCCCTACGAGAATGAAGGTAATGAGTTTTGTGGGAGCTCAAACTGCGGCTGAAGGATGTATATTGGTGGATGTAACGGTCGGAACAATATCAATTCCGACCATGTTCTTCGTGGTAGATGCAGAAGTCCCGTATGCGGCCCTATTAGGCCGATGCTGGATTCATACATCCCGATGTTTGCCATCAACGCTTCACCAGAAAGTATGGTTCTGGAAGAAGGATGGCACAGTAGAAGAAGTAGATGGGGATCAACCTCCATTTCCAGTCAGCTCAGCCGGACGAATTGATGCGGTGTTATATGAAGAACCGATACAACCATTCCTAGCAGTGGTAGGAGATCGGTACCCGCAGGTGATCGAGTGTGATTGGACAGATTTGGGGTTTGAAATCAGATATCAGGCCGATGAACGGCCAGTCGAAGAAGAAAGTAAATGATGGAGGCACAACCGAATCAAGCGATCGAGTTCGAATCGGCCGAACTCGGAGTTTCAGACGACAAAGCAGGATGGAGCGATTTAATAGACGCAATTCCAAAGCGAACGCCGGATTTCAAAGCTCAAGACCCCTTGAAAATGGTCAATGTTGGTACAGACGAACACCCGAGGGAGATCCCGTTGAGTGCGAATCTTGATCAGCAGATGACAAGCCGATTCAAGGAGGCTCTAGTCGAATTCAAGGATTGTTTCGCATGGGACTATACAGAGATGCCAGGATTGGAGCGGTCGATTGTAGAGCACAGACTGCCTATTAAAGAAGGGTTCAGGCCGCATAAACAGCCGGCCAGGAGGGCAGCACCTGAATTAGTCCCAAAAATAAAAGAAGAAATAGAGAAATTGTTAGCGGCCGGGTTTGTTAGGCCAGCTAAATATGTAGAATGGCTATCAAATATTGTTCCTGTAATAAAGAAGAATGGAAAATTGAGAGTTTGTATTGATTTCAGGAATCTTAATATAGCCACTCCAAAAGATGAGTATATGATGCCTATTGTTGACTTGTTGATTGATTCGGCCGCAAAACAGGGAATGCTATCTTTCATGGATGGATATTCAAGATACAACCAAATTTTTATGGCCGAAGAAGACATTCACAAGACTGCATTTCGGTGCCCTGGTGCCATAGGGATATATGAATGGGTGGTGATGCCGTTCGGACTGAA
Organism: Hygrophila difformis; assembly: GCA_030278955.1. Classification (NCBI taxonomy): domain Eukaryota; kingdom Viridiplantae; phylum Streptophyta; class Magnoliopsida; order Lamiales; family Acanthaceae; genus Hygrophila; species Hygrophila difformis. Next base: position 40,537,097 of record JAOANR010000015.1, read on the forward strand.
GAATGCAGGAGCTACATACCAGAGAGCCATGAACTATGTTTTCCATGACCTCATAGGGGATTGTGTTGAAGTCTATATCGATGACGTCATGGTCAGATCCAAAGATATCGAAAGCCACTTGAACGATTTGCGGAAGGTGTTCATGAGGATGAGGCTGCATGGAGTCAAGATGAATCCAGCCAAGTGTGCTTTCGGAGTACAGGCAGGAAATTTTCTCGGGTTCCTGGTACATAACAAAGGAATAGAAGTTGATGCGAACAAAACCAGGGCTATCCAAGAAGCCAAACCTCCACATGATAAGAAGAGTCTACAGAAGTTTCTTGGAAAGATCGGTTTTCTGAGACGATTCTTAGCAAATGCGGCTGGAAAGTCGAAACCACTAACCGATTTATTGAGGTTGAAGAAGGAAGAGGAGTTCAAATGGGGAGTCGACCAACAAAAAGCCTTTGAACAATTGAAGCAGGATTTGATGAATCCACCTGTGTTGGTTCCTCCAATTTTAGGACGGCCATTGAAGTTGTATATAGCAGCGGCCGAAGAATCTATTGGAGCATACTGGCGCAAGAAGACGATGAAGGAAGGGATCGGGCGATTTACTATCTTAGCCGAATCCTAAGGGACGCCGAAGTAAGGTACTCGCCGATTCATAAACTATGTTTAAGTCTTTATCATGCATGCCAGAAATTAGAATATTATATTCAACCAAGGCAAGTGATAGTGGTAGCTTCGGTTGATATAGTTAAGATTATGATGAATGATCCGGTCAGTAGCCGAAGAATGGCCAAATGGGCCATGAAGTTAAATGCATACGATTTGAGATATCAACCTTTGAGGGCTATGAAAGGTCAGATTGTAGCCGATTTTCTAGCTGATCATGTGATACACCCGATAACCGATGACATCGATCATCAGGATCGGCCGAAAGAAATTGGTGAGATAGGAATTGTATACTTGCAACCATGGGTAATGACATTTGATGGTTCTAAAGCCGCTTCAGGAGTTGGAGCAGGGTTTACCCTACAAACACCGGAGGGCAAGATATACAAATATTTCGTGCAACTGCCAGAGTCATATACGAATAACCAAGCTGAATATAAAGCGTTAATTTCGGGATTACAACGGTTGATGGAAGAAGGAGTCAGAGCAATCATTGTCAAAGGAGACTCGCAAGTAGTTGTTCAGCAATTATTAGGCGATTTTTCGGTTAAGAGTTCTCAGTTGATTAGATTGTACGAAGAAGCGATTACTTTGTTAGAAGAATTTGATGAAGTGTACATTGAATATATCCCGAGAAAAAAGAACGAAGTAGCCAATGAATTGGCTCAACATGCAGCTAAATATCGGTTGATGCCGATAGCAGGAAATATAGAAGTACGTTTGGCCGAAACAGAGAAGGCCGAATGGATAAAAAAGATAGCACAGACATTAGAAGATCCTTCGGAGGCTAATCCAGCCGAAAAAACGGAAAGCGATGGACTACGTCATAATAGGAGGATTATTATTCAAGCGTGCTATTGATGGAATATTGCTCAGATGTGTCGGAGAAGAAGACGCTAGAAGGGTAATGGGAGAGGTTCATGAAGGAATATGTGGTGCGCATCGGGCAGGAAAATCGATGAAGTGGAGTATTATTCGGCTGGGATATTATTGGCCGAATATGGGTCCTGATTGTGAAAAATATGCAAGAGGATGCAGCGAATGTCAAAAACATGGGCCGATTCAGAAGTTACCGGCCGAAGAATTACATATAATGATCAAACCATGGCCATTCAGAGGATGGGCCATGGACATCATAGGAAAAGTTCATCCCTCTTCGTCGAAAAGACATGAGTTCGTGCTAGTGGCAACATATTACTTCACAAAATGGGCCGAAGCTCAGGCGTATGTCAGCATTTCACAAGAGGAGGTGATTGAGTTTATTAAGAGACAGTTGATTTATAGATTCGGAATCCCACAGACGATTCTAACAGATAGAGGAACTGTATTTGTGGGAGAAAAAGTCAAGGCCTTTGCAGACGAATACAGGATAAAAATTGTGCATTCGTCACCATATTACCCGCAAGGAAATGGACAAGCAGAGGCCACAAACAAACAGCTAATAGGAATTATAAAGAAAATGATTGAAGATCAGCCAAGAAAATGGCACGAGAAGTTATCTGAAGCATTGTGGGCTTATCGAAATGCTAAAACTTCAGCTACTGGGTTCACACCGTTTCGGCTGACTTATGGAATGGATGCAGTATTGCCAGCCGAAATAACAGTGCCGACTTTGAGAACAAGCCAGGCGGATTCAATGTCGGCCGAACAGTATGATTGTGCGATGAAAGATGAGTTATTGGAGATAAATTCCAATCGGGTGCAAGCCTTTGAGAATTTGCAGAAAAATAAAGATATTGTGGCCGATTGGTACAATAAGCGAATTCGTCTTAAGCGGTTTGAAGTTGGAGACTTAGTTTGAAAAGTTATATGGCCGCCTAAGCAGAAGGATGGCCGATTAGGTAAGTGGAGTCCCAATTGGGAGGGACCATTTATTGTTCATACGAGATTACCGAATGGAGCGTACGTTTTGGTGGACGAAAATGGTGAGCAGATGTCAAATCCAGTTAATGCAAGATACATGAAGAAATATTATCCATCAGTATGGGATTAAACATTAAGCGATGCGAAAAAGTAAAGATTTTATTGCATGAACGAATAAGTACAAAAAGGGTGCTACTTCGGCCGAAAGCGGCGTCGATAGCCCGAAATCACAATATACAAGGGAAACGTCCTGGGCTAAAACGGCTAGAAAGAGGCAGAGGCAAGTGGGATCTGAAGTGGTAGATGGCCAACATTCATTCCCAAGCCCAAATTCTTCTAGCCGGCGAGAGAAGAGATGGCTGTGCCAAGAAAGCCAACTCCCAGACCAGGAAGAAGAGAATTTTAATCTGTTCCAGCAAGGATACCCCCTTCTTAGCATTGAAGATAGGGATGAAGTTCGAGGGGTATGGCCTTCGGAGCTTAGAAGATAATTCGGTCCCATAGAAAGGCGCAATTATTATTCGACCGCCCAAGACTTTGGGACCGATATTAGTAAGATTACGACGGGTCACAACAACAAGAGGGAATAGAGCAGAGCCCGAGTATGACCGTCGGAATACATGTTGAGGAAAGTGTGGAAAGTTCCCAATTTATATGAAGATAATAGTAAAAGGATTAGTTGAACTCGCGCTGCATATAAGGAGGGCTTTCGGCTTATAAGTAAATGATCAACCAAAAAGCCAACGGGCCAAGGGGGCCAGGGAGGAGAAGGAATTAAAAGCATCAAGATGTTCATGATCGGTGTTGGCGAGATTATGAAACAAGAAGTGGAGAGGAGTTGGTATTTATAGAGAAAAACGGGGAGATGTCAGTTATAGCAAAAAAGGAAACGTAAAGAGAAAAGCATTGATTACGGAAGAGACGTTTCAAGAATCCCAATAAAGCTGCAGAAAATAATATTATATCAGAAAAAATCCTTGGGAACATGGAAGAAACAGGCAAAATAAGTTTGCAAAAAGACAAAAATTTTATCATGGGCCGATTAAGTATACAGAGTGGATCGGCCGAAGTAAAAGCCAAGAGTACAGTAAGGGGGATATTATTACATCCAAAAAAAAAAAACAACAACAACAAAGTTCAATCTCCACTCAAATCATAAGCAATGTCTTCACCGAAATCACTGGTAAGAGGAGCGGCCGAATTACGAGCAGAAGTTGGATCCAATACTGATTGAAACTCCAGATACGATCGAGCTTCAGCTTCGGCCGAAACCAGAGGATCATCGGGTTGGGACGAGAAAAGCTTGTCGGTAGTGTCTTCGAAAGGATCACACGGAGCATCTAAGAAAAGAAATTAAAAGAAAAGGAAGACATAATCATCGTATATCGTCAGGACCAAAAGAACAAATTAAATATTACCAGAATTCTTCGGATTATCCCCTGAAGGAGGATTGACGAAAAGGCTATCAGAAACCATTGAAGTATTTGGCACCGAAGGAAGTTGAACCGCAACAGAGCGAATCTGATTAAGTGCCTTCTGAGTGTCTGACCACAAGTCACGAAAAACACTAAAGACATTGTCACTGAAGGATAATCTCAAAGCAAGGTAATCTGTTTTCTCTTTGAGACTAGCAAGTTTATCCCTCGGAGCCTGAGCAGATTTGTGGAGTTGCTTTATAAGTCCTTGCAAGTGAGCCGATTCTTGGTCAACTTCGGCTAAGGCACCCTTCACGCTTTGTGCCTCATGTTGAAGACGGCTGATTTCGGAGTCAATGGCGGAGAGACGATTCAAATAATTGGATCTGAGGCCATCATTGGCCGACAATTGACTCATATAAGAATGATAGTCAGAAGCATGCTTGTCAAATTCCGCCCTGTGAAGAGTAAGAGAAGCATGCTCATCTTCGAGTGTTTTGTGAAAGGCCAAGAGGCTAGGAAGCTCCATGTCTATTCGTAAAAGACAGGTGAACATTGCATCAACAATGTTTGACAAACCGGAGACCAGAAGATCTTGAGGAAAAGTCTGCCTGATATAAGAGATAAGCAAAAGGATAGGCCTGGTTTGGACGGAGAAGGCGTCGGATTGTTCAGAAATCAAGCGTTCAAGCTTATCCAAGCAGGCTTTAAAAGAACGAGGAAATTCCGACGAAGAAGAAACAAATGAAAGAGAAAAGAAATTATCCAGAACATCCTTATCCGGGAAAGGCGAAGGAGGATTAACATTGCCAACGGCTAATTCTCCCAGCCGAGTGTGAACAGGGGAGGGGTCAGGAATAGAGGCAATAGAAGAAGAGGGAAGGGCTACGGTTAGAGAAGTAGTCGAAATGGGAACAGCCGAACCAGTGTTGCCACCCTCAGGTGTTCGAGAAGTCAATCCCAGCCCCATATCGGCCGAAGAAACGGGAGTGGTACTTGAAGTAATAGCCGGGTCCTCATCAATAGGATCAAGGGCCGTAGATGAGGGATTAGGTGATTCGGAAGGGCCGGAAGAAACGGTAACTCGAGGAGCCTAGAAAAAAAAAAAGGGAGATAAATGTTAAAGGGAAGATGGTGAGTAAAAAAAAAAAATAGAAGAAAAGAACGGCAAGAGACCTGATCAGCAGACGAGGCCGAACCCGGAAGAGGCGAACGAGCCGAACGTCGCAGCGTCTTAGGTGCAGGTTCTTTTTTCGACTTCCCTGAACCAGAAGTAGCATGTTTTCGTTTTCCGGAAGTAGTGGGAGCAGACGAAATACGCGGATGAGAGGGAAGAGATGAGACATCATCCAAAGCAGCCCCTGCAAAGCGAGAAAAAAGAAGGAAAAATCTGAGAAAGATATACGATACACAATAAAAAGAAAGCCGAAAGACTTACTAAGTAAAGGAAGTAGAGGGTCATCCTCTTGAGAAGAGCAGGAGTAATCAGGGGCTGAACCAACAACCGAAAACATCATAATACCTGGAAAGCCGTGAGAAACAAGGAGGCTCTGCAAGTTAGTGCCAAAATTAGCATAAGAAAGAGCTTTTTCCCACCAGGTATCGAAACGCTCGGTTGAAAGACCAGGGCGGACGTCAAAAGAACGAACTTCAAAGTTGCAAATCCGGAGAGCCCAAGTACGACAGAGATTTCGGCTGTTCTCAGAGCCGAATCCTTTGAAGGATTTGCTGTATCGATTTGGATCTCCATAAAGAGGAACGACCACGTCCTGAACAAAGCCGAATTGACGGCTGACTAAGTGAGGATTGTAAACCTCAGAAAGGATAGAATGGTCAGGGGGAACAAACAACGAGCAGTTGAAAATGTGACGAGGAATGATACAAGCATTCCAGACTTGAGCAAACGCCTTCGGAAGGGGTTTACCGAAAGGGGGAGCGTTGATAGCCGAAACCCAACTATCCGGAGTACCAGAGTAGAGATGGCAGGAAGAAGGACCAAGTGGGGATCGGTTCATGAAGTAGTAAATCCATTGTTCGGTGCGCATTTCAGGAAACCGAACTCCGAGAAGATCGTTAGCGGAAGGATGGGTAGTTTCGAAAGGTTGAGGTTCAAAACGGGACATATCCCTGAAATGCCATACCAGCCAGAGGTGAAGGAACCAAAGAGGGCCATGAGATCGGCTAGAGTGGCCATCGGCCCATCCATGAACCAAGGAAGACATGCCAGAATATAGATGCGCCAAGAAATAGTCGGCGAGAGGCAAATGATTCTTTTTCATAAGGGCCTTGGCCAGAGGGTAGGTCTCAAGAACAACATTCTTGGCAGGGGCGCACCAAAAGAATCGGCTGAGGAAGTGCATCATAAAAGCCACAGATTCGTCCTCAGAAAATTCGGGCTTATCCCCACGATACTTGTTAATCCATGAAGAAAAGGTGAGCCCGGAAGCAAAGCTGGTGTTCTTCGTATTAGGCTTGTCGGAATCAGTAACACCTAAGACGGGCTTTCCAAGAGAGGGCAAGTCTAGAAGAAGCTTAACATCCTCAATGGTTGGAGTCATCATACCCCATGGGAAACAGAAGCAATTAATGGATGAGTTCCAGAAGCAAAGAAGGGCCTGAATGTAATTGTAAGTAGTAGGAAAGGGTTGAGTACTCAGCTTAATCAAGTGAACAATGCCAGAGTTAACCCAACCTAATCCACAATGAGGAAGGGCCCTTTCGAACCAAGCAACATGTTCCTGAGTCACCAGCGGCCAAGTATTGAGAGGGCCGAAAAGCTTGACAGAGAAATAGTCCGAAAACAAGGGGATCGTCTTCGACTCCCCAAAAAGAACAGAAGCAGAAATCGTGGCCTCAGTTGAAGTCGCAAGAGGTCCAAGAGTAACGAGGCCGTCATCAATGAGACGAAGCGAAGAAGTCTCAACTAGGGAATCTTCAGCATCTTTGATCTTTTGAGAGGAAGGGGAAAGAGTCGGTTGCGCCATCGATGGGAAAAGAAGCAAGAAGACAAAGGGAGAACGAGGAAACAGAAAAGGGGAAAATGGCTATAAAAACAAAAGTAAAGGCAAATGAAAGGGCACAGAAGGACGTGGCCGGATATTAAGGAGGAGTTAGCGCACGAAGAGGAAGAGAGAGAGAGGAGTTACTTGGGCTCCTTCGCATGAAAGAAATTCTCCCAAGTAAGGAGGGCATCTGTTGGGGCCATATGGAATAATGGGCCGCGAAAGAGCTATTGGGCCATAAGACATGGACCAGAAGAAAGAGGAAGTCCAAAAGGAAGATGGGCTCAAGATTAGTAAGGCCGAAAGAACATAGTAAACCGAAGGGAGGGAAACGAGGCTGATAGAGATTTCGGCTGACATAGGAAGGAACAGTCGAAACCAAAACAACCGAATTGAAGAGAGAAAGAATTCGGCTCAGAGGAGTTAGCCGGAGGGCGGTTACTCCAGCTCCGGCTATAAATAGGGGTCGACACACACAAAATCAGGGAGATCAATCCAACCCCCAAATTCCTTTTATCAAATTTAATTCCTTGTTATCTTTACTGCTTTCTTTACAGCTTTCCTTTACAGCTTTCCTTAGAGTCTAGCCTAGTTTGTAGCGGTTACCATTTCCAAATCCACCGTTGCTCCTTAGCAGCTGGTAGTTTGGTTCCCTGTTTTTGGTGAATTCCGCCGTTGTTTCTTAACAACAGGCAGATTCTCCGTTGTATCTTGTTATTTCTGATCAATTCAAAGAAGGTTCAACCAACTGTGGGCGCATTATTGTTAATTCGAACCCGTAATCGGTTTGATCCTTTTCCGGTAGCCTCCCTTGAGGAGAAAAAGGTCCTTGGCTACACCCGAGCCAAACACCCGTTTAGTTCATATTAGCCAACTTATTCTTTTATTCGGCTTGGCTCGTTTAGCTCGAACTTAGATTGTTCGAGTTCGTTCGGCTCAATTAAAAATTTTATTTGAATTTTTATTCCATTCGTAATCTTTTCATATAATGCCCAATTAAAAATAATAATTGAAAATCTAGTGGTCAAGTCCCCCGTCCCCCAATCATAGGTTGGGGGTTCGATCCCCACCCGGCCCTCTATCCCTCCCCTTTATCCCCCATTTGTACTTTGTGTGGTTTGGGCTCCCACCCACCTTTGCCGACACATAGGTGTCACCGTTTACTAAAAAAACTTACAGTTTTTATAAAAGTAAATAGTAACTAAAAATAATAATATAAAATTACAAAAATACCCTCTTAAAAAAAATTACACCAACAATTTCGAATTATTCGCAAACAAAACTCGTGTTCGTTCGTTAAGCAAACGAGCTCAAGTCCGTGTTCGAGCTCGATTCATTAAGCTCCACAAACGAACAATTAACGAACGAATACGAGCCGAAACGAAATTTGTTCGCAAACAATTTATTACTCCCTCCGTCCCACTCCAAGTGTCTTGTTACTGTTGGGCACGGGAATTAAGGTAGAGTTGGTTTGTGAGTATATGGTGGGGTCCACATAGTTGTTGGAGGGGAAAATTATTTCTATTTATAGAAAGAAGACATTTGTAATGGGACATCCAAAAATAGTAAGTAGGACATTTGGAGTGGGACGGAGGGAGTATTTTTCAGCTATTTAAGCTTAAACATGTACAGCTTCGACACGTTCATTAAGTACCGAAATAATAAATTGACCTCAATTTATTTTGTTGCAAGTTGCAACCTAATTTATAAAAGAATTAAATCAATATAAAAAATACTTCATATAGATATTTTACAAGTTTTTAATTAATTGCATGCATGTTAATTGCATGAATCTTTTAGGCCAAAATAGTAGTTTCAGTTTTGCTCAATTACATTAACAAATGAATTGAAGTGTAAATTATGATAAAAGAATTTGTGACAGAGAACTGAAGAGTTTTTCCAATTTATGAAGTATAGAAGTATATATTTTTTGGTGTCGCAAATCTATCATGTGACATTTTGAAAGCTTACACAGTCGTTATTAATTATGGAAGACTTTATATTCTTTTATTTTGGGACCCTTTTTATTTATTTTAGTAGTAGTAGTTTATTTTTTTGGAGAAAGCTTACAAGCCGGAAAAATAAATGGAAAAGAAGAAATGAAAAACAGCAGAAGAAGAAATGATCAAACGTTTAGACACGAGGGAACCACACGCCGGAAGCATCCGCCGCAATGTCCCCTATAACGAAATCTGGGGGGAAGGCCCAGGTAGTGAAAAATTCTTCAATATTCGCTCCATGTTTGGCAAGAGCATCCGCCACTTTATTCCCTTCCCGGAGAACATGATGAATATGACAATCTTCAAAAGAATTCCTCAAGTCTTGAATGTGATTGAGTAAGGCCGCCAAGGGATGTAAACTGTTCCAATGGTCTATCGCATCAATAGCCACCAAGGAGTCGGAATAGCACGAAATCTTACGAATCCCGAGTCGACTGACATGATTTAAACCAGAAGCCAACGCCGAAAGTTCCGCAAAGGTGTTACTAGCCTGGCCTAAAAAACCACAACCACCATCGATCCAATGGCCATCCTCATCCCGCAGAACAAAGCCAAAACCTGCCCGGCCTGTGTTCTTATACGAAATTTATTTGAATTTCATCCACACTTGCAAAACGAAATTTATCATGGACGAAATTAAATATCTTGATTATAGTCAATGATCATTTAAAAACATGAAAAACAAAAACATGATATGAATAATATTGAATGATACTTCATCTGTTCTCTTTTAAATGCACAATTCCTGCATTTCACGTCGTCCAATACACATTTTTAAAGGTTAATAACTCAAATTGTACATCAATAAAAATTATAAAAAATTGATTTATAAAACTACGTGATTAGACGAATCTAACAAGATCTCACTTGACTATGTTTTTTAGAAGAAAAGAGTTTATATAGCTGGGCAAAAGGAATCAAGTCCAAGTACAAAATAGAATACCACCACCAGAAAAACGAAAGACAACAAATGGACGCCATACAAATTTTAGCAGAACATTACAAGCAAAGAAAGAAAAACTGACACGAGGTCAAGACCATAAAACTCAACCAAAACAAAACAGCAAGTACCAGCATCAATCCATGGTCATGTTACGGCACCATGAGGGCAGCATCAATAGCCATCACATGATGACATTAGCAGCATAAAACCGGTCTTGAGGCCAACCAGCAAAAAACCTCAGAAGAGCAATTCAAGCAGCAGAATTACACGCATCATCTATACTGTAAACCACAACAGCAACTCTCCACCAGGACGTAAACATGGCTTTCCTGATAATCTATCAGCTGTCCTTGGCCACTATCTATGATGTGTGTCTTTTCAAGGCCTATCACCCACTTGCTTTAGCCTAATTCCATTCGAACTGTTAATGTGCTCCAAGTCCCACTTGTCAAAACCCCCTCACCAAATTCTTATTTGTCCTTACACCTGAGTCTGGGTAACAAAACAAAGAACCAAGATAATCCCAATAGACTTGCCAAAGACACGACCAAAGTTAAAACCAACAAATGAGTACATCAAGGCAATACCAACCTCACCAAGAAAAGAGTATTCACTCACTCTCAAGAAAGAGAGACAACCAAAAAAAGATAGCAGAAAAATCCTCAAGTGATGAAACACAATGACAATCCCAAAAACTTGCTTCAAAATCATATCCCCTGCACAATAAATTCAGTCCGATGCACCAAAACAAGGGGGCAAAAGAAGCAAATGGATCCACGGCACGGGTGAAAGAGCAAAGACAGGCAGATGGGAATAAGAGAGCACTATCTACAACATAGACACACTACAATTCAAAACATGTTGCAATAAGATGGGACTAACACATTGAAAATCAATACCCTGCTACAAGATATGTCAAAAAGGTACCAAGTAGATCCCTCAATGCTGGCTATACACTCTACCCAAATATTCTCTCAGAACAGTACAAATAATATGTGAAAAAATTAATACTCTCCTTTTTTTTTTTTTTTTTTTTTCTGTTTTCTCTCCTTTTCTATTTCTATTCTTTTCTTTTTCTCTTTCTTTTTTCTTCTTTCTTCTAATCAATATATATATATATATATATATTTTAATAACATAACTATTTTTTCTTTTCTTTTTCAAAACCTTCTTACTCAATAAACCAACAACTCTCAACCCAAATACTTTCCCAAAATGCAGCACCCCTTCCCAAAACCTTGTGATTGATTTTTTTTTTTTTTTGGTTACCCATCTACAGAAAGCACCAGCAAAAGAAAGAGGAAGCATCACAATTCAGTCAACTTACCGATCAAGAGATCCACCCCTTCACCCCCCTTCACCCCCTACTCAAGAGATCCACCCCTTCACCCCCTACTCAAGACTCCTCCTCACCCTTTCTAAAACATCCCACAATACACTGAAACTCCCATCCACCAAATTGCAACATGAGAAGAATTTACATGTGACTAATCATAGACAGCACCTCAAACTCCTACGGGCACAGATAAATAATAGAGAGATGCAAACGGATCAACAGATAAATAATACACTGAAACTCCCATACACTTGACTATGTTTTCTCTTATATAACTATGTTAAAAAAATTAATCAAAGTTACTCAATGAATAGTGACTACTATGCAAATGAATCATTTATTTGAGAACGGAGGTAGTAATAATATAGCCGACATCTCATTCATTATTGTAAAGTAGGTTTCGTTTGTCTCTAGTTAATTATTAATACTTATGCCATGGCAACTCGAACCCAGGGCGACACCATAATCCACCACACGCCAAACTGTCGACAAAACCACCGACCGCCCACTACCCCTGAATCCAGCGGCCCAAGCCATTGAAAATTCTGCACATCGTGCATTCTAATTGTTTTAGGAAAGAGTCATAGTGGTCTCACTACCTAAGGAGTGTTGAGGCCGCGATTTAAATCCCTAACCTCCTTTATTATCTAGCACCGTTGTGATGGATGACACCAATTGAGCCGTAGCTCCTTAAAACAATTAGTATTTGGTAAAAAAAAAAAAAAGTATACACTTAAAAATATCTCCTGACAATAATTGAATGATTAAAACTATAAGAATAGTATTAGAACCGCTTTAAAATTGTAAGTTGCCCCTTTGCACTATGAATTTTATTTTATGTATTAAAAACGACAACAACAACTTCTAACAAGACAAGAAATAAAACAAGTTAGCTAAGGGAATTAGTTACCGTTGCCTACAATAAATATGCGATACTTGTGCTTAAAAAATCCTAACAAAAAAGTGACAAGAAATAATTGTAAAATGACATGTCATGACAATTTTGATGATTAAGACTTAAAACATGATTAAATAATAACAACTCCTATGAATATATAATATTGAGATAAACTTGAAACCTCTTGTTCACTTCTGAATTAGAGACTAATTCAAATAAAATATATTTTTTTAAAAAAAAAACCTCTAAATGTTCCATTAAAAGGGAAAAAAGCAACCCTTCAAGTTGAAATTATAATTAATATTCCATATGTTCCATAAATGGCAAATGGACTAAAATTACATAATAATGAATATTATCAAAAGTCAAATAAATGTAATTAAATAAAATAATGAGAGTATACTTTTAACCTAAATATATATATATATACATATATATTTTTGCTGAACTATAATAACAATATTTTTTTGGTGACATATAATAACAATATTGATAAAATAATAAATTATCATAATTTATTACTTCAACATTTATCTAAAAAGTGTGTCTTGTTCACTGATTGTCGCCATTGACGTGGTTGTGTTGTTGCTATTTTCTTAATAATAAATAAACAGAAACCGTGTTGCAAAAAATAAAAAAGGATAAAATAATTACAAGTTGTTTGCAAATATACTATTTTCGATGAGACACACCAAGGTTATCAAGATCGGGATCCTAAGTAGGATCGTTTTTGTCTTTGCAAGATCGGGATCGTAGGATCGAATTGGGATCCTAAGATCCTATGAAATTATTATTTATATTTTTAAAAATTAATATTTGTTAATTATCTCATTAAACTGGTGACATGTATAATTGAAAATATATATTTTAGATCAATTTTTAACAAGAATTTGATAGTTAATTGTATGCTTATTAATGATCCAATAGAAGTTAAACACTGACATAGAACCCTACAATTTTGAGTTCAATATATGAAAAGATATATTAAACAGAATTGACAAAAATATCATCATGACCAAAATCACAAAGAGCTAGAGATAATAAGTAATTTTGCTTCAAAAAAAAAAAAAAAACCAAAGGGGTAGGATCGGATCGCTCAGCGATCCTACGATCCTACTCCGATCCTACCGATCCTACTGCGATCCTACCATATTTGCGATCCTATGGCGATCCGGATCGTTTTTTATGGGTGGGATCGTAGGATCGTGCGATCCTACGATCAGGATCGCGATTTTGATAACTATGAGACACACTATAGATTGAAACTTGTTCTAGTCAACTACACAAACGAATGTTTTACTGATAATACATATCCTATATTAATGAAGTATATGAAATATATACAGTATAATACTATTTTATATTCCCATATGACTTTTGGGGGAAAAAATGGCATGATTAATCACATTCACATAGTAAAAGAAAAAAGAAAAAAAAAAGATAATACTTTCTAGAACAATAATTAACATTAATGAACAAAAAAAAAATCACACTTAGAATAATACAGTATTATTTTGTTTTTGAGATAAAAATTTAATTTAGTGGTTAAGTCGTGATTTTCAATTAAAGGATATTAATGTCCTTTAATTCAACATCATGTATAAGGACAATTTTATTTTTTTGTTTTTGTTTCTTAGCCATTTCTAGTTTCCCTACTCGGTGCATATCTCACTTAATTCTATTATTCAATTATTAAACTAAAAAGAAGCAATATAAAAAAGGAACAAGTGTGTGGATATATAATGCAACTATAGAAATTACAATTAGTAATGAATAAGATTAATTTAGATTATCGTGTCGGACTTTTGTACGCAAGAGTGATTCGCACATGATCATTAATTTATTTAGTTATCATTATATATGAAACTGAGAATCAATCAAAGTTTGTCATATACGCCAAAAAAATCAAAATTTGTATTGTGAAGAAATTTACGGTAAATTGCATTGTTTATTTATACTACTCACCATGCGTTTTGTATTTGAAAATATGGGTTCTAAAAAAAAATAGTTGTGTATAAGTTAATTTTCAAAGTCAGAAGAAAGGTTTTTTCCCCCCTTAACATTGTTAATTTTTTTTAGGTGAAGGTGGCACAACGCGTGGGCTAATAATAAAAACTAAAAAATCTATATTGGGAAGGGTGAATGAAAGAAACAAAAAGCGAAAATGTAATCTAGTTCCGCGAGAACCATGTTCCCACCATATCTGCCGCCAGGTGCGGCCGTGCATTATCAGGTGGGTACGTCCACGAGGTAAAGAACTCCTTGAGCATAATCCACACTTTGCAAGAGTATCCGCAATAGAGTTCCCTTCTTCACATTGTTATTTTGAAATACTCCCTCCATTCCTTTTTAATTGTCTCTTTCAACTCAATTTCAATAACCAAGGTTTGCATTAATTAACTCATAAATTTACATTTTTACCCTTCAACTAAACTCATTCTTAATAAATGTCAACAAATAACATTTATGTAAAGTGAAGGGCAATATAGTAAAAACATAGCATAACTACCTATAACTACCTAAAAATGACAACTATTTTGGAAAACTTTTTACTTTCTAAAAAGACAACTAAAAAAGAACGGAGGCAGTATAAAGAGAATGGTGTATCTTTTCTTTTAAAAGAAAAAATCATGGTTGAGTATTCTCAGGCATTTTTCTTAAAAGTTCAAAATTTTATTGAGTGATAAAATGGATATACTAAGGGTTTGTTCTATACGCATACTTGTAGTTGTGGACTCTAGCTACAGCTAAAACCTAAATTGTCAGTTCAAAATTACTACGCTAAATTGTTATTTGAAGCAAAAATTAATTAAATTGAAAAGTATTTTTTTTTTTCTAAACAGCCTATACAGGCTAGGAAATGGATGGTGGGAGCCCATGCCACACAAATTACAAAGGGGAATAAAAGGGAGAAATAGAGGGCCGGTGGAGAATCGAACCTCCAACATTCCGTTGGAAGTTGAGGGACTTAACCATTTGGGCTAAGTCCGCATCCAATTGAAAAAAAGCTTTTGTTAGCCCAAAAGACTTAAGTATTGCTATTAATATTTTGCTTCAAACAAAAATTAATTTTTGGTTCAAATAACAATTTAGGATAGTAATTTTGAACTGACAATTTAGGTTTTAGCTGTAGATAAGTAGTAATAGGCCCTGTTTGGCAAAACAATTAATGAAATTAGCTTATTCAAGGTAATTTGAATTAAATTAGCTTATGTAGAAAGAGAAAATAATTTAAAACAATGTTCAATCAACTATTTTTGAAACCGCTGCAAATATCAACATTTTGGATTTTAGTTTATTCTAGACAAAAAGTTGGTCTCGAAAATGCCAAACAGCTAATTTTTACTAATTATTACTCACTAATAAGTTAACAGCCAACAGTTAATTCCCAAACAGGGCCATAGTCATCATCGGAACGAAGCTATTTGGTTCGAACCCAAAGTTTTGTTTAAAGAATTCAAATATCATACGATTCTCTTAGTGTTGCTATTAATTTTTTGCAGATAAGTAGCAATAGTCATCATCGGAATGGAGCATTAACGACCAAACTGATTGATCAAAATTGCAGAAATTGAGCAGTTATGAAAACAATTTTATGTTATTTTCCATACCAACAGTTGAAGGGAAATTTAGGATCACATTTATATATGCTCCCTCCGCTCTTTTTTAAGTTCACCATTTTCATAGTTGTTACTATTTATTGAGTAACTTTATTCAATTTTTTAGCATAGTTATATAAGATAAAATATAGTCAAGTAAGATGTTGGATTTATCTAATTGCGAAGTTTTATAATATCAAATTTCTATAATTTAATTATACACAATTTGAGTTTTAACGATTAAAAAAGTGTATTAGATTGTGTGAAATGTTTGATGGGTGAAGTTATACAAAAACGGGAGTACATGATTTCTTAAGGAAATTGAAAAGAGATGATTGAGAGGCATTATTGCGGAGTTTTCAAGCAATGTTATCAAGATCGAGATCTTAGCTTGGATCGTTTTTGTCTTTGCAAGATCGGGATCGTATGATCGAATTTATATCCTAAGGTCCTATCAAATTGCAACAATTGTTAAAAATAATTATACCTATTAACAAGTGAAAGCATAACATTGAATATTATTAGATAAATGAAGCCATAAAGCACTATAAACAATCGAAAATAAAATTTAAGACCGATTTTATGATAAACGTGATATTATGGGAGCATATTTTAAGTTTTGGTAGGATCGGATCGTAGGATCTTAAGATCCTACCATTATTTCCAATCAAGACCGGGAACAAGATCGAGATCCTACTAAATTTAAGATCACACAAAAATCTGGATTGTTTTTAAAAAATTGAGATCGTAAACTGAAATCAAGATCGAGATATTAATAACTATTAAATATGATTTCAAAAGTTTGGAACTAAATTAAGAAAATATTTGATGAGTTTTTATTTTTTATACTACTATTTATTTACTTTTCAAATGATAGAGTCTTGGAAGAGATGAGCGGGATACAAGTTTTGCATTGTGGTCCAAAATTTTTGACTTTTTAATCAATCGAAAGGGATTAAAGGGCAAAAAAATCTCCACCTGGCGCATTGTGTAACGGCAAGTCATCTCATTGTTGGTGGGACGTATTGATTTGCTGATGTTGTCCGATTCCTTCCCTCCCTGTTTGTCTATTCCCCACTCAAATTTCCCAAGGTGAAACCTTTCAAATTCAACTCCCAGTTAATTCAGCCATTGCCACTTCTTCAAGAAATTGACGTGTACTTCATTCATCTTCAATCATTTATTCCCCCATTTTGGAATTGATCTTAAAGGATTTCATGTTTTGATTATTTTCCCCAACCCCCTCGCTCTGTGCATTCGCTGTCCCTAGAAAGAATTAACCTTTCTTTACAGGATTGGAGTACCTTTTTGTTGTATTTGATCAATTTTATACGGTGGGTTCAATTAATAATGGTGGTTTTTGTAAATGAAGAAGCGTGAGGGTTGGTGAGCAGAACTCCAGCTGCCTACCATTGACTTCTTGTAGATAATGGGATCCTCGTTCCTTACACATGTATTTCTTGACATCACCCCCTTTTCAATTAATTCTTGGTTACATTTTTAAGACAAGCCCGGCATATTCGTTTTGAAGGTTGGCAAACTCGTAAAACATTCCTCTTGTGGTTCTCCAAGGTGAGTGGGTGTGGAATTTTGGCTTGTTTTGTTTTCTTGTACTCCATGTGTTTGTTGAAATGCCTGTGTGGAAATATTAGTTTTCCGTGGTGCTGAGGCCTTAGATTCTCGGCATAGTACCATGTTTTTGAGGTTTTGCGTTGTGAGATCGAGAGCTTTTTGCATAAGAGAATTGTTTTTGGGTTAATTAAGTTATGGAAAAACGAGTTGCGATGATTGGATTTGTGTGTTCTTCATGATTGATTAGAATGATTCTGAAGTGTGTGTTTTTCTCCGTTGATCATTTGCATTGTTGAATTTTTTAATATCGAAAGTAAGTTTATGTTCTCGCAACGTTGAGTTTTACTTGCTTTACATCTTCAGGCAAAGGTTGTGGCCATTGGTTTGTATAATCGATAGGAAACGATAGGAAAGGACCGATCTTCTTCGTGGGGGCTATGAAGTGCTTTCCATTTTCCAATGGCAGCAAATCCGACGAGATACAGTCCACAAAATCCACATGCTTATCCACCTTCATGTCTGGCGAGCAAGATGCAAGAAAATCAGTGTCAGAGACAAGTTCTCAGAACATATCAGACATAAGTACCGCATCCTCTGTAAAGATCTCATTCCACAGTTTGTCTCTGAAGCACAGCAACCTCAGAATCTTCACATTTGCGGAACTAAAAACCGCCACAAAGAATTTTAGCCGATCCCTCATGCTTGGGGAAGGAGGGTTCGGACCCGTGTACAGGGGCGTTTTGTGGGAGACAGATGGTTCGAATAAGAGGATTGATATAGCTGTCAAGCAGCTCAGTACAAGGGGCTTACAGGCAAGCTGTTTTCTTTCTCAAATGTTTTTGCTCAACTTTTGGTCATTAGGCTATACCACTACAATTTGTAGATGAGTGTGTCTCTGTTGGTATGTTTTCGGACAGGGGCACAAGGAATGGGTTACAGAGGTAAATGTTCTCGGTGTTGTTGAGCATCCAAATCTTGTCAAACTTATTGGCTATTGTGCTGAAGATGACGAGCGAGGAATCCAGCGTCTTCTGATCTACGAATACATGCCCAATAGGAGTGTGCAGGACCATATATCAAGCCGGTTTCAGGCACCTCTGCCATGGGCCACTCGGTTGAAAGTGGCCCGAGATGCTGCTAGCGGACTGTCGTACCTTCATGAAGGCATGGAATTTCAGGTACTCGAATTTCTACAATCTGTCGATATTCTTCTTGATGTGGTGGTTCTTTCATTGCTTTAAGTAAAAAATGTAGGATGACTCAATATATATAAATTGTACTTCTATAAGTTGGAATCAGAATCATTCCTCTTCAGAATTGCATTGCATTTGAACCTCTTACATGTTCATAAATCATAACGTTTGAACTGTGCGTTTTCTGTTTAAATATCTGAGTTATTCTTAGAAATGTTGTCCAATGGTTTTATAGAATTCACCAAGCTGTTCTTGTTCAGATCATCTTCCGAGATTTCAAGTCATCAAACATTCTCTTGGATGATTGTTGGAACGCCAAGCTCTCGGATTTTGGGCTCGCCCGGTTGGGCCCTGCCGATGGATTAAGCCATGTCTCGACAGCGGTATGCCATACCCGGTATCTATCATCTTCACAAAGCAAATACAAATTCAAATTCACACATTCGATTTGATATATCCCACAGGTTGTTGGAACTGTAGGCTACGCCGCACCAGAATACATCCAGACGGGCCGCCTCACATCCAAAAGTGATGTCTGGAGTTACGGGATATTCCTGTACGAACTCATTACAGGCAGACGACCTTTGGACCGAAACCGCCCAAAAAACGAGCAGAAGCTCTTGGACTGGGTCAGGCCGCACCTGGCTGACATGAAGAAGTTCGAGCAAATTTTGGACCCTCGACTCAATGGGAAGTACGAGATCAAGTCTGCTCAGAAGCTAGCTGCCATTGCCAACAGGTGTCTGGTTCGACACCCCAAAAACCGACCAAGAATGAGCGAAGTTCTTGCACTGGTGAACCGTGTAGTCGAGACAACCGATGCTATGAATCCAATCGAACGCTCCCCACTGACAAATGAAGAGCGAAAACATTCCGAAGAAGGCTTGAGGAGGAGGTTCCTCGATCATGTAATTGGAGAGGCCAAATGCTTAGGATGGAAGTCATGGAAGCAAGAAATGGGTAAGACTGAGCAGTGACGGATACATACATACATACATACATATGTGTAAATATATCCACAGACACATACATACATACAACACACACATATATATACATCAATACATGAACCTATCCGCTGATAGGATCCTCTTGACTGAACTCACAAGTGTCTGCAATTGAAACATTGCCACCTACGATTCTCAAACTAATAAAGTAGGTCCTAATTGTTGATCAAAATATATGTGGCATTTTTTTTTTTTTTTTTTTTGGTTTGGTGAGCAATTGAGCATATGCATTTGTATGAGGGTGTATGTGAATGTTGCAGAGATTATGCAGCAAGGAAGGGTTTTTTTTTTGTGTCAAGGTGTTTTGGTTTGTGTTTGCATTGTGAAGTGTACATACATTATACATATACATGTTAATATATATATTATAGAAGTATATAATTTTGTCTTATGTTTTAAATTGTATTTTTATTTTTTTGGAATGAAGACTTAGCTCAGCTCAAGTGGTTAAATTCCATGACTTCTGACCTGAAAGTTGGAGATTATAGATTATTCGGGAAAAAAAATGTATTTATATTTTTTCTGTTTAATTTTGCAATTGTAAAGCTACGGAAGAAATTTGACTCCACAACTAATCCAAATTGTATCCATTCTCAATTCGCTTGCCAACTCGGTTTTCATTTCCATAATCAATCAAGATTGATGAGTTGGTAATTCAATATTTAGACCTTTGAAAGTTAAAATTGTTTAAATAAAAAAAATTTAAAGATACAATTATATTTTCTAAGTTTTGATTGCTACAATATTGACCTATGTATGAAACTTCTTGAATTCAATTGAAGTAAAATACAATTCAATTTAAACTTTAAAATAATTATATTTATATCTTAATTTTTGCATGATTTGAAATTATAAAGCAATTGTCACAATTGAGGAAGTTTTTATTTGGGCCATTGGCAGTTCGGCCTAAATTCAATTCATAATTTTGCCAAGTTCTAATACCCACTTACTAGCCCTTGTTATTACTTTTATAATTTAATTTTACTATTAAATTTATTTTTCTATTTTAATACAAGATATATTAAATAATAATAGATGAAGTTTAAAATTATAAATAAATAAAGTTAAGCATAGGTATACATGCGGTAAAACGGGATGTTGTGGCTCGGCAGAACTTCTCACCTGAGTTTGCAAAGGTTTTCATTTGCCTCATTCCAAAAATTCCTTCTCCTATGTGTTTTAAGCATTTTCGACCAATTACACTTTGTAATGTGACAAATAAAATCTAAACTAAAATTGTGGTGAACGCATTCGGCCCTTGCTTGCCGTAAAAATCCAGATCAATCAAACCAATTACCAATCCGGTCCGACGAGGATAGAAAAGACCCGACTAAATTGAAGAACCCGGATGGAATCCAATTGTGGATTCCCCAAATTTGATGTAGAAAGCCATCGCCGTCACCGGAGAGTCACCGAAAGATGACCGGAGAAGCCGCCGGAGCACCGGATCATCGTCGGAGGGTCAAACGGAGCTCGCCGGAAAATTGGCCGAAGTTGGCCGGAGGTCGGCCGGAACCACCGCCGGTGGCCGGACAAATTTTGGTCAAGTCGGAAGATGGCCGGATATTATTTTGTAATAGCATAAACAATGTAGGACATAAATGCCTCAAAATTTGGCTAAGGCATGAAAGTAGGTTCGGTCTACCCTAAACCGCACCTGTCACCTAGACCGCACCACCTTCAAATTTTGACTAAGGCATGGAGACGGGTGCCCTCTACCGAGGTGCGGTTTAAGACCGCACCACCCCTAGGTGCGGTTTAAGACCGCACCCCACTCAGGTGCGGTTTGAGATCACACCACCCTAGGTGCGGTTTAAGACCGCACCCCCTCCTCTGGTGCGATATAAGACCGCACCAGGTGCGCTTAAAGACCGCACCTGGCAGCTAGACCGCACCTGTCACCATTAGACTGCACCTAAGCCGATTTTTTATGTTTTCTTCATTTCTTTTGTTGTTTAATCCTTCCTTAGGCTTGTTTAATGGGTTTGGTCTATATATGACCTCCTCTCATTTTGTAAGACATCTTTGACATTATACGAAATTTGTGTTTGCTCTCATGCATCCATTTTCCTCTCAAAGATCAACTTAGAGTTTGTGGGAACCGAAAACCCTCAATGGAGAGAAATCTCAACCCAACCGTGTTCTAGACTCGGGCTAGTTCACACGATTTGGATTCTTGAAGCAAGTCCGAGATCGAACATCCATTGTTGAAGCATTTGGAGGAGATGGTGTTGCCGGGTTTGCTTGCATCTCCATCTCAAGATCTTCTTCAATATTGGAGCTTCCTTATCCTTTATTCATTTCGGTTCTTCATCTTCTTTCTCAATCTTCCGCTTAATCTTCTCTTAATCCATGCTAAACAAGTTAGTAACCAAGAGATCCATGGCATCTTAAGTTATTTGGTATCAGAGCCTCTTGGTTCTACTTGTTATTATCTTTGAAAAAACCCTAAAAATATTGTCAATCCAAAATACCAAAAATATTCGTGTTCTTGTTGTTTTTGTTCACTACCGAGACCATCTCACTTGTTTGAACCCTCATTTTATTCATTGTGTGTGTTTGCTATGCATGATATTCGAGTTCTACTCATTATTTAAGCATATTTAAACACAACAGTGGGATATTTGTAGGTTTGGTCTGTGAGGATTGTTCTTGTTGTTCTTGAGGAAATATTGGTGTGTTTATCTTGTTCATCCCAATATTCATATTGTTCTTGGCAGTATTATTGTAATAGATTATTTGGATACAAAAAGGCTAGTGTTGTAGCCATGCTCATTAAAGTGTCCTATCCTTTGTGAAATCGGCTCATCCCAATTTCCAGGTCTCAAAAAACAGGTGGACAACAAAATCCAGAAGGAGCGTACTAGTCTTTATTCCGATCTGCATGAGAAATTAAGCAATGTTGCCACCGAAAGACAGAGAAAGATTGACAATTCACTACTGAGAGTAAACGAGAAAATTGCCGAAGCTACTGATGACTTCGATGGAAAAGTTGAAATTCTTACTGGTGCACTGGACCAGCAAGCCACTGATTTACAAGAGCATATCATAATTTCTTCAAATGAACTGGAATTACGAATGGATGCAAATGCATCATTTTTCAGGAAATATGTTAAGGACTTCTCTGAGAAAAATGACCAGAAGTTAATTGAAAGGGTCAAGAAACTGCTCTGTCAAGCTGAAGGGAATTTGAGTGAAAAATTGGAAGACAAGATCGATGAATTAGCTGGACAGATAGATGGGAAACTGGAGTATGAGCTGGAACAATTGGGAGACAGGCTTGAAGCTCAAATTCGAGAACGAGTCGAAGAAGTAATGATTAATGAATTGATGGCTCATTGCTCCGCTAAGCTTAAACAGGAAGTCCTCCCAAACAGGGAAGAGCTTTCTAATTTATTTAATTCAAAATTTGATGTCTATTCTAAAGGTCTCACAACAAAAATGAATTTTATTGCAGAAGAGGTTGATCACTGAATTGTGGACCCGCATTCCATATACGACCAAGTAATGGATACGGTAAAGCAAGAACTTCGGCATACCCTATGTGAACAGATAGCAGACATTCTTGAAGAGGAATTCAATTTCAAGAGGCCAGCAAAGCCCTCAAAGCATCCAAGGGCCATTGATATGAAAGAAAGAAAATCTCTTCCACCGGATAAGAAACATGTGTATGATAGAGGCCGTCCAGAAGGGAATCTAGAATTAGAGCCAAATTCTCCACACTTGCCATTGTCCCATATCAAATTCCGAGGGTATTCTGATCTGCAAAGATACTTTGAATGGAATGAACAAATGGGGAACGTACTGAAGTGTCAATCCTATACTGAAGCTGAGTTTTTTTCAAATGGCCACACAGAGCTTTCGAGGAATGGTCCTAGATTGGTGGCTATCAACGGTCAAGAAAATACAATGGGAAGGATATAACCCTGTCACTATATGGGCACATCTGATCAAGATAATGGACCAGAAATATTTGCCAGAAAAGCTCAGGGCCGAGGCCACTTCGGAATATCAGGCGATAGTGCAGGGTAATACCTTAGTGAAAGCATACGCCAAGGAGTTTATTGATATGAAGAGACGATCAGGCAGAGATGAAACAGCTGAACAAGAATGGAAGCATTTCTTGACAGGCTTACGGAAAGAAATTTTTGAACAAATGCGATCCAGGTATAAAACTCTTGATCAGTCCATAAATGACGCATTAATTGTTGAAAAATATTTGCAGGATAAGCTCAAAAGGGTCAAGTTCGAAACTTCGACCACGGTCAAACCCATAACCAGGCCGATGCCTACTGCGAAGACAAAGGGGAAAATGTCTTCTTGCGAATATTGTTCAAGTCCAGGACATGGCATCAAGTCTTCTCTGAGCAAGACGTTGGATGAGCTTAAGGCCAAAGAAGAGCAAGAGCAAAAACGGAAATCTCAGTTAAAGGGCAAGGGAAAAGTGATCGTCGAGATAGGGGATGATTTGAGCGAATCCGCATTGGCATTTGGGGATGACCGAACTTCTTCGTCATCGGTGCTCATCCCTACGATCAATTCTATCAAAGCGCTAGAACCCGCAGCATCCGAAGTCGGACAAAGGGGAAACCTATTTCACTATCATTGCAAATTTTTTTTATAATTTAGCATTATTTATTGTTGATAGTGGTAGTTGTTCTAATGTCATTAGCTTGCATGCGGTGCACAGGTTTAAACTGACAACCGAGGGCCACCCGAACCCATATTGTTTGCAGTGGGTGAACAACAGCGGAAAATCAAAGGTTGTCAGGCGCGCAAAAGTCCCAATCTCTATCGGCACGTATTCCGAAGAAATCTACTATGATGTGATGCCAATGAATACGTGTCACATACTGTTAGGTCGACCATGGTTGTACGACAACAATGTTGCCTACCAAGGGCGAGTGAATTTTATAACATTCACCCATGATCAGAAGGAGTACAACATCAAATCACTGTCGCCCGACATTGTTCTAGTTAACTGTGAGAGACTTTCAGGAGAAATGCAACAGGAAGAAAAAGAATTCCAGGCCAGGACAAAACAACACCTACAGAATTCAACCGCGCTATGTTATGAGGAATTGGCCACTGAGAGCCTACCTCGAATTTGTTCTTTAAATTTTTTTTTTTACGCTTCTGAACAATTTCCTGAATTTGAAGCCGGTACTGCATTTGACATAGTTCATACTTCTACAGGTAACCGGATAAATTAAGCTGACGAGCTTCTGAGAGAATCGGGTAAGGTTATTCTGATTAATGACAAAATTGATCATTCTTTTTGCAGGAATTGGGCCCAATGAGCCGAGCTGAAAGCCCAATGGACTTATGCCTCGAGATCGAGTCGAATAAGCATATCCGCTCCACGGATGATATTTTGGATAAATTCATATTTCATTTTTGTTATTCATAATTTATCGAAAATTATCAAATTTATGGGATTCCGATTTGTGCAGGTTTATCCCGCACGATTGATCCGTCTCGAGTAATGACTCTTCCCGCTTTGGAGTCCAAAGCTATTGAAGGGGGAGAGGATGCCGTAAAAATCCGGATCAATCAAACAAATTACCCGATCCGGTCCGACGAGGATAGAAAAGACCCGACTAAATTGAAGGACCCAGATGGAATCCAATTGTGGATTCCCAGATTTTTGATGTAGAAAGCCATCGTCGTCGCCGGAGAGTCACCGGAAGATGATCGGAGAAGCCTCCGGAGCACCAGAGCATCGCCGGAAGGTCAAATGGAGCTCGCTGGAAAATTGGCCGGAGGTCGGCCGGAACCACCGCCAGTGGAAGGATAAATTTTGGTCAAGTCGGAAGATGGCCGGATATTATTTTGTAATAGCATAAACAATGTAGGACTTAAATGCCTCAAAATTTGGCTAAGGCATGAAACTAGGTTCGGTATACACAGGTTCGGTCTACCCTAAACCACACCTGTCACTTAGACCGCACCACCTTCAAATTTTGACTAAGGCATGGAGATGGGTGCCCTCTACCGAGGTGCGGTTTAAGACCGCACCACCCCTAGGTGCGGTTTAAGACCGCACCCCACTCAGGTGCGGTTTGAGACCGCACCACCCTAGGTGCGGTTTAAGACCGCACCCCCTCCTCTGGTGTGATATAAGACCGCACCAGGTGCGGTCTTAAACCATTAGACCGCACCTGTCACCATTAGACTGCACCTAATCCAATTTTTGATGTTTTTTTCATTTCTTTTGTTGTTTAATCATTCCTTAGGCTTGTTTAATGGGTTTGGTCTATATATGACCTCCCCTCATTTTGTAAGACATCTTTGACATTATATAAAATTTGTGTTTGCTCTCATACATCCATTTTCCTCTCAAAGATCAACTTAGAGTTAGTGGGAACCGAAAACCCTCAATGGAGAGAAATCTCAACCCAATCGTGTTCTAGACTCGGGCTAGTTCACACGATTCGGATTCTTGAAGCAAGTTCGAGATCGAACATCCATTGTTGAAGCATTTGGAGGAGACGGTGTTGCCGGGTTTCTTGCATCTCCATCTCAAGATCTTTTTCAATATTAGAGCTTCCTTATCCTTTATTTTCATTTCGGTTCTTCATCTTATTTCTTAATCTTCCGCTTAATCTTCTCTTAATCCATGTTAAGCAAATCAGTATCCAAGAGATCCATGCCATTGCTTCAAAATTGCATATCACATCATTACGATTAATAATGCCGTTACCATTCAAGAACTCATGGGACATTTGTTAGGCCGTCGCTGATGATAAATTAAAAATAAAATGTAAGCAGAATTCTACCTAAATAAAGATTTGAATCCGAGATTTTACTTAAGGTGTTATTCTAGTGTCTCATATTAAAAATCAAATTTAACCACTTTTAATAAGAGAGAATATTTAATACTACTAGTATTAATTATAGCCGTTGGCTGATGATAAAACTAGAATCACGGCCGTGAAATGGAGATCCCTCAACATTCATCCGACGGCCATGATACAACATCGGATTAATACAAAATGCAATGAACTTGAACCTGCCCCACAGCACACAGTAAATCCCAACCGTTCCACTAAAACGGACACATGTCGCAATCTGCGGCGGCCAGCGGGACCCATGTAACGGCTTTGTGGACAAAGCCGACGCTGGCAACCGGCTTTTCGCGCGGCCTACCGCCCACCACCTTGCTTTTCCTTTCCCATTGGGAAACGGCTCTGGTTACGCATAAAATCGGGGTTCCATTTAATTTTCAAAGTTTTTAATTGACTTTCTTGGCGGAGGATCTGTGGGTTTCTTGGACGGAACTTCTGAGGTATGTGATAATTTTGCACAAAACCATCCCGATTGATGGGCGGGGATATTGATATACGTATGATTTATTTGTATGTATATGGTATGGGTTTTTATTTTGGAGGATTTTTGAATGGGGATTAGGGTTTGCTATTGAGTTGTGCAATTCGGTTTCTTGTTCGTGATTAGTGAATTGAGTTTTCTAAAATTTTCGATGGAGCGTGTTAGGGGTTAGGTTTTTGGTTTTGTCAGGATTCGACATGGGGTTCCTGGTTTGTTTTTGAATTATTTACCTGTGGCAATTGTTTTTGTGCATTGTTATTGTTATTATGGGCACGGGTGGATTACATGGGTTTCTATTTATTTGCAAGCTTAGGATCCCGAAAAAAAAATTTCTTTTAATTTTCCCCGTTGGCTTATGGATGAGCTTTGATGACCAGGACTGAAGTTTGTTCTTGTTTTTGGTTATTATTTATTATTATTAAAAAAAATTAATGATCTAAGAATGATAAAAATTAATAAAGATGAACTTTGTGTAATGCTTAATTCAGTTTGTTCTTTTGGACGGCTTTCATCTTTCAGAATACTGGGTAGAAAAATTGTTTATTGAGTCCTTGGTAATGCACATAAGCACTGAAGGCTATCTGATAGACCTGACCTTGAGGATATTACTTACTCTTTCAGTTATGTTTCTCTTTTGATTTAAATTGGGACCATATGTCTTTGGAGTTTTAATTGGCATAATTTATGTGTAGGTATTCTGGACTTTTGTTGTTTTGTCTCTGGAGAGTCATTCTACATTTTAACTTTGTTATATTTTATTATTACAATTTCGGAATAATTAAACTCTTGTTTTTGTGCAAGTTTGGTAATGTGTATGTATTTGTATACTGGAATTGGATCGGGAAACAAATGACAGAATTAAGTGCAGTGGCTGCTTTGCCTCTGTTTGTTGATAGTTGGTTCTTAAGGGGTTTCAGCATTGCACACTGTTTCGTTTTTCCTAAACTCGAGCAAATGTATATTTCTACATTGAATTAGCAGAATATCTTGGTGTTGGGTTTCAACTTTCAAGTATAGACTACAGATTACTGGGCCCACATAAATTTTTGTTGATGAAGTTTCAAAATAAACATTAATATTAGTATGAATGAGAAAAAATGTAGTGTACGTTTAAATCAAAAGAGGGATACAATTTAGTTTCATGCAAAACCTTTATCGTTTTCCCTTTCAAATGACTAATAGACTGACTGGACACGGTTTTGAATGCGAGCACGCATGCACACACACACACACATGCTTTGTTGAGCTTTGTGTCCTTTCTTGGTTTCCATTATTTTAGTTGGTAATATGAAATGATATCCTTAATTCTGATTAAATATGCATGTTTTTTCAGCAGGAAGTAGATTTCCTCACATTTTACGGACCTATTGTAACACGCTGCTTATATACAAAGGATTTAGGTTAATCTTCAGAAAAGTGTTTCCCCAAAACGTTATATAAGAAAATGGCCACATATCAGCTAGACCCTGATGTTGTGAGGTGGAATCTTCATCTTATAGATGTCTGCTCGATTTCAAATGATGGCTCTCCAGAAGCTGTTACATGTTATGCGGAGGATTTGTCCCAGGCCGGGGAGATAACAGAAGGTTATATCAATCCAACATACTCCTTTGTGGAGAATGATAATGTTATCGCTTTTGCTCTCCAGGAGGAATTGTCCAAAGTACCAAGTGCAGATGCATTAGGATCTTCTATGTCTTCTGTAGAACAGCAGCAGAATGAGTCTGTTCTTGCACAGAATTGGCTTGGCCCTTCAGGAAGGCATTCAAATTCAGGTACAGAAGGCCAAATTCAAGTACTGTTTCCCCCGTTAGGCTTTTGTTTATCTTTGAGTTTATTTTCTATATGTGCAGAATTTCAGAGCAATGGAGAAGATTTGGCCAAGGCAACAGTTTTGCCTGACTTTGAAGAATTATCACTTGGGAGTGAGTACCAAGATGTGTTCCCACAGATAGAAGATGAATCAGACCTTGATGGTGAATTAGGCAAAAGGCTGAATCAAATGATGGTTCCTGTTGCTGTAAGTTTGGATGCATTATAATTTCATCCATGAGATAATGTTTTTTAGGCTCATCATTGAATTGTTTATGCAGAGTGCAGTTGTAGATTGTTTTCGTCGGATGCCTGTTTTGATACAGTTATTCATCTCATGGAAAATACCTAGAATTAGTTGTGGCCTAGAATTTGATACTATCTTTATTGGTTTGGCAGCATGTTCCTAAAATTAATGGAGAAATACCAACTGTCGATGAAGCCACATCAGACCACGAGAGGCTTCTGAACAGGTTATTTGTGTGACTTATTCCATGCCCTTTGCCATTAAGCTGTATTTTTATTAATACATTGCAATGATTTTTCCTGCTGAATGTGATGTCATAATTTTGTTGAAGTACAATACTATGTATGATCATGCCTAATTATTAGGGTATGATATTGAAACTAACTTCTGCTTCTCCGTGTTATTCTTGAATGAATGGCTTCATAAAATGTCTGTCTTTGGATAAAGAGGCCAAACTATTCTGGTAGGGAAAAAAATCTTAAAATTTATTATACCGACAGAATGGGGAATTAACAGGCTGAAGAGGGCAAAATACTTGAGAAGGTCTGTGAAGTGTATTCAGCAAATATGTATTGAGGCACAATGTTTGAGGTGTTCCATTCTACTGTAAATTCTAACAAAAATCTGTCTTGATTATGTTGCATTTTTCCTTAAGCTGATTGGTGGGCCCCAAATGGATGTTACTGTCGATTTGATTTAAGTTTGATTGGTGTAAGACTGGTTTTTATTGATTTCAAACGCATTCTCCAAATGTTCGGCTAGGGTTTGATTACAACCAGAAAATTTCTTATTCTCCAATTGACTTGTTCCAGACTTCCTCGGTTCTAGGTTGTAATGGAAAATGGATCTGAGACCATATTCTTATTAACTTCTATGTAATTTTGAATGAGTTTAACTTCCTCACTTCTAGGGTGTGATGGAAACTGGGTCTGAGACCATATTCTTATTAACTTTTATGTAAATTTTGAATGAGGTTAACTAAATAATGTTACTAAAAATATTCTAAGTTTAGGTTATACTCCCAATTTATGTCTTAGTATAGAACTATTATGAAGGAAACTGCTAAAGATCAGAGTGATCCAACAAAATTTGACCAAATACTAAAATCTTCTTACAACCCAATTCCCCCACTGTAGCTGCAAGTCTGTTTGGCCGCTCATGCAGTCACTCCTTTGGAGAAAAGGTGGGAATATATTACTGATGACATAATTTTCTTCCCAAATTTATGGTATACTTGTCTAAAGTTCTTCTTTCTTTCTTTATTATTTATTTGTTTATTTATTTTTTTAAGTAGTCTGCTTTCCTGGTGCTAGAGAAGTTATGAATTTCAAAATGCTGCATTCCGTTCTATAAGAAAGATGACCATGATTTATCTATCAATTGGATTCTGATGTCATACTTACCTCTCATTCTTCATTTTGGTTTATTAAACTCCATTTCGAATACTCCCACATTATTCACTCTTGTTTTCATACTGACCGTCAGATTGCAGTTATATGACCTAGTCGAACTCAAAATTTCAGGAGATGGTAACTGTCAGGTTCGTTTACTCCTAGCTAGACTGTAGATTATAACAAATCTGCATTTCTGTGTTTTCACTGTCAACGATATTGTTGCTATCATCCATGTCCTTCGAGGAATTTAGGGACTTTCGAAGCATCCAAAGTTCGAATGATCTCATATGCTTGCATTTTGCTCTATATGTCTTTATGCATGTTCTAATAATTAATGCAAGTGCAATAGTTGAACCCATCCCATCCATTGTCATTGAGAATTGTATCGCTGCTTCTAGTGTCTTTTCTAGATTGATAATTGCGTTGAAATTCCTTCAGATGAATAACAACTTCATCATGGATATATCCTATAGCACGCCATTGCAACCCAAAATTGAGAAATTTAGGTCTTTCTAATGTTAATTATGTCTCCGTTGTTGAGCATTTCACAGTGTTTTGTCCAAAAAAATTTGGGCTATATTGCTTTAGAAGTTGGTTATTATCTTAAGTTCAATACCACATTATAACTGGTTAATGATGTACAGTATATGTTTGTTTCTGGGTTCACCTTTAGTTAGTACATCTTTCCCAACTTCAGAAGGAATCTCTTTCTTTGTGTGGACATCTTCATATTTTTTGCAACACCCAGATCCATTTTAAGCCGTCTTACATTCTTACTACTGCTTTCTACAGTTCCGTTCATTGTCAGATCAAATATATCGAACTCCAGAGCATCACAAATTTGTGAGAGAACAAGTTGTCAACCAGGTTTGTTTGTCATATCTAGCAATACGTATTGTGTTATCAGTTAACCTGCTTTTTCCATTGCAGTGAGCCTATTTGTGACATATCACTGCCTTGTCTAATTTCTTGTCATTTTTCAGTTGAAGTTGCAACCTGAGTTGTACAACAATTATGTACCAATGGGTTATGCCGAATACTTGAAGAAAATGAGCAAGTATAAAACCACATCTGAATCCGCTGCTAGTATTTTATTTGCATTTATGTTTTTTACATAAAAGCATATTTCGTTTCTTGTCTAATTACCTTTACATGATATCAGAAGTGGGGAATGGGGTGATCATGTTACATTACAGGCAGCTGCAGATTCTGTATGGTTTCTTTCTGCCATCATTTCTTTGCTTCTGTCTCTTATAATATTTATTTACTATTAGCAACTTCACATATCACATGACAACAATAGTGTCCACAATTATAGTCCTCTTTGAAGAACTATAATCCCATATTGCTTCAAGACCTTGCATTCCTATCTGCAGTTTGGAATCAAGATCTTCATCATCACATCATTCAAGGACACATGCTATATTGAGATTCTTCCCCATGTTCAGAAGTCAAATAGAAGTATGCACCTGTTTTTGGCATACCATTCTCCGAGTTTCCTTGCATTATTCTCATGTCATTTACCCTTTTACCAATCTAGATTCCCGGATTTCTCTATTTCTTGACAAAAATCAAATTGTGAATTAACTATAACTTGCACTGCACTGGTCTTTGTGAATGCAGTTATCTTCTTAAGCTTCTGGGCAGAAGTGCACTACAATTCGATTTATCCGTTGGAAGGTAAAATACATAAGTATACAGGCTATTAATGTCATCTGGAATGACTCTATGGAGCGATCCAATCAATAGTTCATATACATACATGCCTTTAGATCTAATGAATGTCTTGTTTTGTGTAGAACTTCCTGTGAAGGAGGAGGAGGAGAGTAAGAAAAAGAAGTGGCGATGGTGGAAATGAATTTGATTTGATCCCCCCATATGTGGAATGTGGAACATTAGCAATAGCATATTTCTCATCCCCTCCCAGCCTTTTGTAAATAAAACAATTTTGATATCACCATCTCTAATTGATTTCGTTTTTATTCTGTGGATTGTTGGCTTGTCTTTTCTTTGTGTATGATATTATCTGATTTTGCTTTACGAGTTCAGTTTATCAAGCCTTCAATTTTGAATACTAATGTCCAATAACTTCAATTTTGAATTGGATTCACCTTCGAATGCTTTAAAGCTGGCATTTTATATCTTTTCCTCACACAATTATATCTATCTATTTATATAATAAATCTTGAATACTTTTTGGCCTTTACATACTATTTTATCCTTATTAATTTTAATTCATCTTTCTTAATTTTAAAGAGTTAGTCATTTAAATGGTTACTCAGTCATTATACGCTCATTTTTAGATAAAGGCTCTTATTAGACAGATTGAGTTCGCACGTAATCGCTGACTAATTACACTTTTTTTTTTGCGGAACAGCCTGAAAAGGCTAGAGAAGAAAAATAAAATAAGACATCAAACTAATCTCTCGGGAACCAAGTTCCTGCTGCATCTGCTGCCAGGAGGGGAATCAAGGGATCCGGCGGAAATGCCCAAGTCGTGAAGAAGTGCTCACCATCCGCTCCAAGCCGAGCCAAACAGTCTGCCACGGCATTACCTTCCCGAAGTCGGTGCTCAAATCTACAGATTCGGAAGCTCCTCCTCAGATCATCAATGTGATGGACGTGTGGCGCAAGCCAATGATTCGGTCCAGGGGCAGATTTCAACAGTCGAATTGCTTCAGTTGAGTCACTACAACAAACCACTTCTTGAACTCCTTTAGACCGAGCCAATAGAAGGCCCTGCAATATGCCCATAATCTCAGCCCGAAGAACAGAAGTGTTCCCAAGATATCCGGAAACACCTCCCATCCATGCACCATTACTCTCTCGCAAAACAGCTCCAAACCCCGCACGCCCACGACTTGCCAAATATGAGCCATCAGCGTGAATAAAAACACCAGTCCAGGAACCCATATTCCAACACACCAACCGGGGATGCAAGTGATCCGACCGCGGCCTTGAAAGCATTTTATCAAGCAGATCCCTCCAGTGAAAAACAGACCGAACGAGAGCCTGCTGTGAAGAGGTTTTCCCTTGAAAAATTTTGTAATTTCTCTCTTTCCATATCAACCAGATGGCAGCAATAAATATACTTCCAAAATGGAGATACATACCATGAAGCCAATGTCGAACCTCATCCCGTGGCAGGGTACCCAAATCATCCGGGACATCAACTCCAATGGCATGCCATAATTGAGACACCCATGGACAGTAAAACAAACAATGGGGCCAATCTTCAATAGCACTGCCACACACTGTACATAAAGGCGACGCAGCAACTTGACGATGGTGACGAAGGGAATTGCATGGGAGCGCAGACCATGAGAGCAGCCACAAAAAGAAACAAATCCTCTCGGGGAAAGAGGATTTCCACATCCAAGACCATGTCAAGCCCTCAGATATATCTCCCAACAGGTACCTGTATCCCGAACGAGCTGTATAGCTACCATCATTAGAAGAGTGCCACCTCCAGCCACTTCTACAATCACGATGTAAAACTGGGGGAGGCTCCCTCAGAATATCCTCCTTGATATCAGGAGGAATAATAGTGTATAATCCAGACAGATCCCACTGGCTATCGAGGACTATATCGCGCAATTGGAGATCAACATCTCGGTATTCAATAAATGGAACTTGAGACCCCAACACACCAGATCGAGACCAAGGAACAAACCAGAGGGAAAAACACCCATCCCCAGCCTGAAACGAGAAACCGGACGAGAGCAGGGAGAAAGCTTTTCGAATGCTTCGCCATATAAAAGAACCAATTTTTGGAAGGGTCTGATTAAAGAGGCCAGCAGCACAGTACTTCCTCTTCACTTCCTGCACCCACAGTTTCTGGCAATCCATGACCAGGTCCCCCACTAATTTTCCAAGCAGCGCCACATTGGTATGACGTGCCTTACGAATGCCCAATCCTCCACGAGATTTAGGTAACGCCATTCGATCCCAGCTTAGGAGATGGAGACCTTTACCCTGGCGATCTTTCCACACAAATTTACACACCCGACGATCAATACGATCACACACCGATGACGGGAGCCATCCTATTTGCATACAATAGGCAGGAATAGTAGCCAGAACATGACGAGCGAGCGTAGCCCTCCCTGCTTTATTCAACAATCGAAGAGCCCAATTGGACATCCTTGCCTCCAATTTTTCAAATAGAAAATCATAAGCAGCAGCCTTTACCCTCCCATGATGAATAGGGAACCCCAAATATTTCCCAAGACTATCAGTAAACTGGATATCAATTGCCTGAGTAAACCAGCCCTTCTCGAGAGTAGAACAGCCGACAGAAGCATAGGCCCTGGACTTAGCAGCATTGATCCTTAGGCCGGACCATTCAGCAAAAGTATGTAGCGTCTCAGCAAGACATAAAATACTTTGCTCCTCTCCCAACGTAGCCAAGATCAAGTCATCAGCAAAAAGTAGGTGCGAAATGCCCCTTCCTCCTGCCGAAACAGATACAGGACGCCACAATCCCCTCTCCACCTTCTGATTAATAGTAACAGACAACCTTTCCATAGCAATGTTGAACAAATACGGAGAAAGAGGGTCCCCTTGTCTTAGCCCTCGTTGGGGCAGAATTTCATCCAGAACTTCGCCATTCCATAGGATGGAAAAAGCCGGAGAAGTCACACATGTCATGATAATTCGAATAAGAGAAGACGGCAGCCCCATCTGTTGCAAACATTCATGAAGAAAAGGCCATCGGACACTGTCATATGCCTTCTCAATATCAATCTTGACAAGTATAGCACTAATCCGACCCGGAGCACGAGTGAGCGTGTCTACCAATTCTTGTAAAAGAATGGCATTATCAACCGTCCCCCGCCCCGGTAAAAAGGCTGATTGGAGCGGTGAGATATAATCCGCCAAAAGAGGACGCAACCGATTTACAATGACCTTGGAGACAAATTTATAGGCAACATTACACAAAGTTATCGGCCTGAATTGACGAATACTGTTTGGAACCGCCACCTTAGGAATCAAACAAATATAAGCTTTGCATAACTCCGGGGCCAGGTAACCAGTAGATAAGGCCGCATGAACCATGGAAACAATCTCCCCACCCACTATATTCCAGTACTGCTTATAAAATGCAGCAGGGAATCCATCTGGTCCTGGAGAGGACCATGGCTTAAACTGTTGGAGGGCAGATCCCACCTCTTCATCAGTCACCACGCCATCATTCACATTATAATTCAGATCAGATATAGGCTTCAAGGGAGGTAAAGGCTCACATCCCGGTTGAACTCCCCTCTCCGAAAATAGCTGTATATAAAAATTCCTCACCTCATTCTTCAGAGTATCAGGCTCCTCACACCAAACACCAGTATCGAGCATAAGTCGCGACACCTTATTAGAATGATGTCGAAACTTAGCCTGCGCATGAAAGAAGGAAGTGTTGCGATCCCCAAGCCGGACCCAAGAGTCATGAGCACGCTGATACCACATCAATTCCTCTAACTCCAGAATATGGTGTAATTCCGACTGCAACCTCCTTTCGAGAAGAATAAGCCTGCCAGAATCAAGCCAAGAAAGAACACGATCCAAGCCCGTCAGACGTCGTAACAACTTTTTCTTTTTATTCCTCAGTTTCCGAATGTCATCTCGACAGTGGAGAATAGATAGATCACGGAGGACATCTAATTTACCCGATAAAGTAGTCGAGCTATCACTCCAAGTCGTATGCACATGATGCTGATACCCTGAATTCCGCCCCCAAACTCCCTCCCATCGGAAAGGTCGAAGAGAAGGCTGAGTAGGCCGATTGCCACACGAGATGAGCAAGGGAGCATGGTCCGAACCCACCATCGGTAGTGTATGCACATGGCCATTAGGAAATAGATCAAGCCATTGGAGATTAGATAACACCCTATCCAGCCATTTCTTGATAAACAAAAATTCACTAGCCGGCCGAAACCAAGTGAATAAAGATCCCTCAGTCCGAACATGAAATAAGCCACATTCACTAATACATTGCCCAAACTCCTCAGCTCGAGATTGAAGAAATGCTCCCCCCATAACCTCCGAAGGAAACAAAATTTCATTCCAATCCCCCGCAAGACACCATGCCCCTGATATGCGACTAGCCAAACCAATAAGATATTCCCAACCCTCCCGACGCCTCTGATAATTAGGTGCCGCATAGACTGCTGAAAAATTCCAAGAAACATCCCCATGACGAATAGCAATCGTAATGAATCGATCATAAATGTCAACAATGTTGTATGAAACCACAGAGCCAGATCGTCCCAAAACCCAAATACCACCTGCTCGTCCAAGGGACT
Source organism: Hygrophila difformis (assembly GCA_030278955.1). Lineage (NCBI taxonomy): Eukaryota > Viridiplantae > Streptophyta > Magnoliopsida > Lamiales > Acanthaceae > Hygrophila > Hygrophila difformis. The sequence goes on from JAOANR010000015.1 coordinate 40,573,660, forward strand.
CTTGCAAATGGATAGGGTAATATCCCAAGCTAAATATAAAGTTCCGGACCCTGTCAAAAGGGCCTTGAGGTTCGAAGATGCAGACCAACGAAGGCTGTTGGAACCGAACACAATCAGAGAAAACACGTCGAGCTTGTCTATTCATAAAGCCTCGAACATTCCAAGAGATAATAGTAAAGCTATCAAATACCGACATAATAAAACAAAAGGTTGAAGAACAGACCACTGCTCCCATTTAGCACCCCTCAATGCCCGGATCGATTCCCTGCCGACCTTCAACTCCCATCTCCGTGTCTGCCCCTCCCTGACCACCAATGCTCGAATCAGCGAAATCCATCTCCGAGTCATCAGCAGCATCCTCATCCGAACCAGACGCAATCGCCTCGAACGGTTGGTGGAGGACGATATCGAGTGGTGCGGCGACCACCACATCAGGAGGCGTGGCCGGATTCCTTAATTCAAGTCGCGTCCTCTTGTTGCGAGCGCCCACCTTCCGTCGGACCTCTTGAACAGGATTTAGTTCACCCCCAGATGCAAAGGTTAAGCTCACCCCTTCCAGTTTATGCAGAGGCCCAGAGACCACTTCAGGAGGAGGCCCATCAATCTCCTTTCCTTTAGCATTAACAGCCCGGTTCTCAGGCCCAGTAAAAACTCCCTTACCTTTATCCCCTGTGGTTTTGGGCCTGGGCTTACGCCTCTGAACGACCATCCATTCTCCAACATGGGCCTCAACCGAGTCCAGCACCTCGCTCCCTTTAGCAGCAACGTCAGCCTCACCAGTTAGAGGTAACCGTGCATGCATGCCATGGTCTCCAACCGATCCCGAACTTGCCGCCACCTTCGCATGAGTGTGATCCTCCCCAACTGTCTCGCCACCACCAGGCACACCTGCAACACCAGTCGCCGGCGGCGCCGGTTGGCGAGGACACTTGTCTTGAAGATGACCATACTTGGCACATCTCATGCATACCAAATGCAACCCTTCGTACGCCACTTGCACCTCCTTACCCTCAACTTCAACCTTTCCGATCAGGGGTTCATCTAAATTAATCTCAACGCAGATGCGTGCAAATCGTCCCCTAGAGAAACGCAATGTATTCACATCCACCCGATACGGAACTCCCACCAATGAAGCTATAGCTCGGAGACCACTCTCATTATAGAACGGTTGCTTCAGCCCCGGAAAACGAACCCAAGTTTGAACTGAATTAACATTAGTGGTTTCCGGATCGAAATCATCCGACCACCTCCTAATTGCAAGACAATGTCCGAAGATCAGCCATGGTCCCTTCGTGAGGACAGATTCCCGATCCCCTGGTTGCTCAAATTTAACCAAAAAACATCCAAACCCGATGTCCATGAGATCAAAGCTGCCCTCAAGTTTCCATGCCTTACCCAAGCGGTCTTTCAATGCCCCATAACCCACCTTAATGCCGACAGGTTTCACAATTAAAGTGTCCTGCCATGGTGCATAAAACTCCTTCAGAACACCCTTGTCAAAAGTTATCCTAGGACAGCGCCGAAAAGCACCATCTTTCTCAATCACCACCAACTTTTCTTTCACAAGGTCACGAACAGGAGGCAGGGGTGGCCCAGATACTGCTACCCCAGCCATGACTGCATCCTTAAACGAAGTAGGGGGTACCGGCGGCGAAGGCGCCGGGTCAGACGTAGTACGAGGATAATCCGGAGGATGGTCAGAGGTGCTCATGTTTTCCGGAGGATAATCCGGAGGAAAATAAATATACTGCAATTTGATTGAAACTACACAATTCAGCAGCTCGCTGACTAATTACACTTCATCAAACACATCATCAATATTTATATTTAGAAAATAAATCTATCTATTAATATAACAAAATCTAATCTTCATATATATTTTAAAAAGATATAATTACAACTATATATACAGTATAAATTATTTGATTGTATACATAATATCTTGAAATATTAATATTATAATATTATTAAATAAATTTTATTAGGTTAAAAATTTATGTCTAAAAAATATATAATACTATATCAATATAAGGAATATAATAACCATATTTTAAATAAAAACATTTCATTAAAAATATGGTGTAAATATTAAATTGACCCTAAAATATTGATTAATATAGAATGACTAATCACCTAAAAAAATTTATACTATTCTAAACAAATTCTACATATATTTTTTTTTCTTTTTAAAGAAGAAAAGAAAGAAAATGAAAAAAAAAGACTAAAACACATAATAGTTTAATTATTAGACATAATATCCTTAATCCAGTCCTTATCTATTTCGCATTAGTGTAATAATTTGAAAACAGTGTATTTAGTAATTAATTTCTCCTTTTAATTTAAATCCAAAAAATATAATTAACTAATAAAATTAGATTATAATATTTAATAAAATAACATAACATACAATGAATGATAAATTAAATTGTATTTATTGTAATATTTTTAATTTTAAAAAGTAATTTTATTATTAATTATATTTAGATTCTTATTTTATTTTATTTGAAACTACCATAATCGTTCACATTTAAGTAAAAGACTTTGAATTTCATGTAATCCAAACAAAACTATATTCTCATTTTATATCGTTATATTAGTTCAACACCCGTGCGCAGCAGACGAAAAAATCTAATAAATTATTAACGCGCAATATATCATTTATTTTCACCGTTTGTACAGTGTGTTCTAGTTACTAGTAATATAGACAAAGTGATGTAATGTAATACAAAATACTCATACTACCTCTGTTCTGTTTTAAATGTCACGGACCCACATTTCATGCAATCTAATACACGTTTTTAATCCTCAATAACTCAAATTCCGTACATGTAAAAATTATGAAAATTTGATATTCTTAATCTATGCGATTATACGAATCTGACAAGATCACATTTGACTATATTTTATCTTATATAATTGTATTAAAAACTCAAATCAAAGTTACTTAATAAACAATGACAAAACCTCCAATGTGTGACTTATAAAAAAAACGGAGGAAGTATATCAGAAACTTGTTCTCCCAACAAACATAAATGAAACAAGCAGAAAGCTCCTAGCCAAGAAAATATAGGGAAAATTTGTGATAAATATTTATTAAAAATTTTTAATTTAATACTCTCTCCGTTCCATTTGAGATGTCACATTTTTTTTGGATACGATATTTTAGGTAAAATGAATTATTGTGTTAAAGTGAAATAAATAGTTGATGTATGTTTGTTTGAATGAGTAAAAATTCTCTAAATAAGTAATTGCGATAATTGTAGTAGGACGGACCAAAAGTCCAAAATAGAAAACGAGATATTTGAAATGGGACAAACGGAGTAAATATTATTCTTTTAATAAATTCAAAAATAATTTTATTTGATACAAATGAATAAATTTGGGTTTAATTAAATGAGTTATATTTTGTAATTGGATTGTGAACAGTTAGCAAATAAATAAAATTTTAAAAAATGCGCATTAACTCCAATAATTTTTTTTTAAAAAAAAAAATAGACTATAATATCAAAAAGTGGAAGGAATAATTATTTTACGGACTAAAATTGGAAATTTTATAAACTTTTGGACAAAAATGAATGAGAAAAAACACATCTTAAAACCCTAGCTTGTAGGAGTAGCACGCATTCCCCTCCAAATCATTTGGCCCTAATTTCTACACGCAATTGCTGGATTATCAACACGACCATTGATTATTGTTCGCACCGATTTATGATCGGAGAAGCATGATGCTGATTCCAAGCCACCGCATCACCACCACCGTCGCAGAACCAGGTTAATTACGGTTTCTTCCTCCCGAAATCCGAAACGAGAGCCGCCGCCGCATTCGTCTGCAAACAAGGATCTAGGACACCTACCCGGTTAGTACCCATCCCGTGAAATACTAGTATCACTATATTATTGTATAACGATTTCACAGCCGCCAGCGCCGCCCGGTTACAGATTGACCGAGACGGCGTCGGAACGGCCGATTTGGGAACACTGAGTTACCTATACTTGCCATACCACCGATTCAACTCGATCTAGAGATTCAAGACGAGTTCATCATCGGAAAAAAAAAAAATATCCCATCCAAGGAATAGAGAAAAATGATTGACAATCAGCCGATCTTGATGAATCTACCACCAGAAATCATCCTTGATATACTCTCAAGACTTCCCATTCGAACCATTTTTAGGTGCAAATGCGTCTGCAAACAGTTGCTTGAGCTGATCACAAGTGCAGCTTTCGCTGAGCTCCACCATCCCAGATCAACCCCTGGCCTAATTATCCAACGGTCAAGCGATTTTTTGTGCAAAATATTCGAATTTGAGGATGGGGTAGAGGTTCAAAACAACGCTCTTCATCATAAGCAGTTGATGGAATTTCAATCCAGAAATATTATTACCCCCCATGGTGGACACATACGGATGGTAGGTTCTGTCAATGCTTGCTTTGCTTGGTTGAATACATTGACCTTAATAAATTTTGCATATGTAATCCTATGACACGTGAGTATATAGCTCTACCGGAGCCTGAAGAGGTTCTTGATCAGTTCATGATGACCGCGTGTGGATTTGGTGTGAGCTCATCTAGTGGAGAATACAAATTGGTTAGGATTAGCCATGGACCTAAGGATTCTCCTTCAGGGAGTGTTCCAGATCTCAATTGCGTGATTTACACATTGGGAACTGGATCATGGAGAAGCATTACAGTGGGAATCACATTCAAATTGAAGAGTTTCTCTCCCCATGTCTTTTTGAGTGGAAGTCTTCACTGGCTGGTAGGAGATGCACAGGGATACTCATTCATTGCTTCCTTCAATCTTGAAACAGAGTTGTTTAACGCCTTTCCACAGACTCCATTTTCATTGCGTTTTCATGGATGTGGGAGCTTGGGGATCTTGGGGGACTGTTTATGTGTCTGTGAGCTCAAGGGTGGTGAAGAAATTGTCAGTATGGGCTGTGAAGGACTACGGTGTTGGGGAATTCTTGGACCAAAGAATATGTTATCAACCGGGAAATAGGGGCTTTCTTTTGGATAGTTTTCGAAGGTTTTACACCTTTAAAGTATGGCGACATCTTGTTTGTCTGCGATAATTATGGCATATTCTATTGCTCTACCAAGACTGAAACTATTTCAGATGTACATATGTCTTATTGGACTGAAGATGATCTGATTGCAGCAATGTTTCACACCCCAAGTCTTTTGTCGCTCAAGAGATTTGACAAGGAGAACGTGGCTTCTTTTTATTCTGAATGTGAATCTGGTGCCTGTTCAAATCAGTTTAGTTTTTCCCCGCCCAAGTATTTCAATCTGTTTTGAATTTCTGTGAACAATTAATCTTTCAGTGAATTGTAGAAATCCAAAAGCCTTTTTATAATGGGAATATGTTTTTTTTTTTTAAAAATTGGCTTGTTATTTGTTAAGCTTACAGGGACTAGGAAGGTATCATGAAATTTGGATCCTCTTCTATTAGGCGATATTTTTGAGATGTTGTTCCTAAAACTAAAACTGCTTTTCTTTTCTGCTTTCTCCTAGGGAAAAAGGAGAAGTATCATCTCCAAGACTCAAACCTATCAAAGATGATTAGTCCACTAGAAAAAATAGATTTTAATGGTGCAAGGAATTTATTAAAACACTTACCAACAATCTTCAGCGTTATTCCCCCCAAATCATCTCTGTGGAAAATTTTATTGATGCTCAAAGTTAAAACAATTTGTATCAGAAGTATCTTACCAGTTGCATTAGATTTTGGGCATTGACTATGCCACCTGCACAAGGTCTCTGACCTCATGGGGGCTGCGGATAAAGTTCAAATAGTGCTTATTGATGTTTTACACTCAAATTCCTGTGTCACTCGAGATTTGAGGAGGAGGAGAATGTGGCTTATTTTGAATTCTGAATGTTCAAATAGTTTTTCATGCAAATGGAAGCATTTCAATCTGCATTACCTTGAATTTCTGAAGTTGATGGTTTATGATGTTAGTAGGGCTTTGAAGTTCTCTACAGATAGCGAGTTCTTGTTTATCTGGGATGGAGCAGGCATATCCTATTACTCTATCAAGACTGTAACTGTTGAACATGTACAGTTTTTTGGAGGTGGTAGGATGGTGGAAATGCTTCACACCCCAAGTCTTTTGTTGCCCACCCAAGAGATTGGAGAAGGAAAATGTGGCTTCTTTGGGTAATTGAATGTGAATCTGGTGCCATGTTGATGTGAGATTCAGTTTTTCATGCAAGCATTTCAATCTGCTTTGAATTTTACCATGAATTTCGGACCAATCTTTCATGAATTTTTTAGATGACATTTTGAATTTGTGAAGTAGTATAAATTATCTTGCGATCCGAAAGTCTTTTAATAAGGGGAATATTTTGGTAAATACTCTAGTACTAGGTTTGTTAAGCTTACAGATTCTGAAGCTGTCCGTGAAATTTGGATATCCTCTTCTCCCTGTCAAAATGTTGTTTTCCCAGTAGGCGATATTTTTTAGCTGATGTTCCTAGAATTAGCAATGCTTTTCACAGTATTACCCAAATTATCTCTATCTGGAATTTGGAAATATGTATTGATGCTCAAAGACACTATTTTTTTTTTCCTAGTTGCATTAGACACATTTGGCATTGACTATTGAGTAGAGTAAATGAATGAAGTATGCCGGCCAAGAAAGAACACCAAGTCATGCCTCAGCAAAAAAATTGAGAAATGTTTCGAGTGACACAAATTTCCATCAATAGCGACTTTATAGCATAGTAGTAATATGTACAATAGCCATCAAAGGTAGTAGCAACATCACAGTTGTACAAAGTCCCACAGAAGACCAAAACAATAGAATCGATCGATAGTGTACTTACGTGTTGCAATTTGACAGAATAGCAGAATATGAGGAAATTCAGGAGAATAGAAATAATACTGCCCATAATGCCAAAGATGAGGATAGTTATTATTAAATGATTAGGGATGTCAAAACATCATCATCATCATCATCATCATCAATATTCACCCCCGGAAGGACGCAGACTGTTATGTTCAGAAGTCAAATAGAAGTATGCACCTGTTTTTGGCATAACATTCTCTGAGTTTCCTTGCATTATTCTCATGCCATTTACCCTTTTTAATAAAATCTAGATTCCCGGATTTCTCTTTCTCTTTACACAAATCAAATTGTGAGTTAACTATAACTTGCACTGCACTGGTCTTTGTGGATGCAGTTATCTTCTTATGCTTCTGGGCAGAGGTGCACTACAATTCGATTTATCCGTTGGAAGGTAAAATACATAAGTATACAGGCTATTAATGTCATCTGGAATGACTCTATGGAGCGATCCAATCAATAGTTCATATACATACATGCCTTTAGATCTAATGAATGTCTTGTTTTGTGTAGAACTTCCTGTGGAGGAGGAGGAGGAGGAGAGTAAGAAAAAGAAGTGGCGATGGTGGAAATGAATTTGATCTGATCCCCACATATGTGGAATGTGGAACATTAGCAATAGCAATTTCTCATCCCTCCCATCCCTTTGTAAATAAAAACAATTTCGATATCACCATCTCCAGTCGATTTCGGTTTTATTCTGTGGATCGTTCACATACATACATACTTAGCTGATTTTGCTTCACGAGTTCTGTTTATCAAGCATCCTTACATCATTAAACATTGTCATATGGTCTATTAACTTATTTCATTGTTTTTTTGTTGATTTTCGATAGACTTTTTCTTTCTTTCTTTCTTTCTTTTTTTTTTAAAAAAAATGTTAGTTTTGTCCTTAAAAAAACCATCCAGATAAAACAGTTCATTTATTGTATTATAGATATGTCTCTTGATGTTTTATTTTACTTTAACTTTATATGTAGTGTTTGTTTTGCCAAAAAAATGCTTTTTCATTAGGAGATCCACAAGATATCTATATAGAATTATATGTATATATATGTTGCATGTCTAAGATGAACACACGTTGGGAGTTCAATTTCCACCCGGCCTCTTATCCCTTCCCTTTTATCTCATTTGTAATTTGAGTGGTTTGATATCCCATAAACATTGCCGACGCATAGGTGTCAATGTTTACCATAAAACTAGGGATGAAAACTATACGGATACGGTCGGATAGTATCGGATACGGATATTATTCATATTTTTTTGTCGAATTCGGTATCGAATACGGATGGGCCGGATACGAATACGGTTTCGGATATTTCAGATTACGGATACATGACGGATATATACAGATACGGATTCAATCGCATAGAGATTATCGGATAATTTTTTATAATCTTTTTTGAAAATTTGATATTTTGTATAATTATTAATCATTTTTAATTATTAAATAATAATATATTAATATATTCGGATATCCATATTTAAAATTCGGATAATATCCTATCAATTTTCGGATACGATCAGATATTCTCGGATACGGTTAGATATTTTCGGATACGAATACGAATGCGGATATTAAAATACGAATTCGGATTCGAATACAAATATTGAAATATCCGGCCGGATAGTCAAAAACGGATTCGAATTCGAATATAATCGGATACGACATCGGATCGGTCGGATATTTACCGTACCGCTTTCAGCCCTACATAAAACACAACCACACAAGTTGAATATCTTAAATAGGGGTGCTGACATGATACATTGGCACAACCACAAAATAGCTATCATTTACTCCATCCCTCCCAACTAAGTCTTACAATAATATATCAGAAGATACATAAGTAACAATAATGTAAAATATATATTTGAAAATTATACAATTAAACGAATATAACAAGTCAGAACTAGATTATTTTTTCCATATATAGTACTTACAATAATATTGAGTCTAAGTTTAATAATAAACCGTGTCAAAAAAGTCAAATAGAACATCTAAATAGGACAAATGAAGTATTAATATTTCTATACAATTCCCATCCTAGAGTGATTGGGAAAAATGAAGTATAACGCCCCTTGGATTAATTTTACTTGGCGGCGGATATATCAACCTATCACTTTACTTTAAAAACCCAATGTTATGGGCACCCTAAGCATAAAATGATAAAAATAGACCATGTTAGGAGCACCCAGTGTTTATATAACCATCTTACCCTTAAGAAGCTTAAAAGAGGGGAAACATTAAAAGATTATGGGCACTACACATTAGGTTAAGGGTACCCACGTAAAACGCGAATCCAAACACACACCACACCACACACACGCAGCCACCAAAGAACGAAAAGGAGAGAATGAGAGAAGAGATCTGCTACACCCAAGCCACCACCACCGATCGAGATTGAGTCAAACAAGTACTGCATTTCGGATCGATCCGCCCGATCCATCACTCTATACTTGGCCCTCGCATTGTACAATGTCCTCATGGTTGAGACATTCATCGGGAATTTCATTTGAAATTGCTCTAAGATGTTCTTCGAAGGCACCTTCATACCCGACAAGCCCACCAACAACTCTTCCTCCTCCTCCGTCAACCTCCCCATATATGGATGTTCGTCAAGGTAGGTTGCAAGTGAATGATTATGCACACCATTCACAACATCCAACTCCCAATGTCCTGTGATCTCCTTTTGTCGGCCCTTATTAAAAATGGACATCCACATTTTCGTGTGCCTACATTTCTCTTTTTAAGCGATCTTTCGCTATCCTCATCGATCTTCTCTTCATTAATCGAAGGGTCAAATTTATTCTTTTTTTCCTTTTTGCATCCAATATTCACCACCTCGTTCCCATCATATGAAAACCCAACCCTTTTTTTTTGTTGCAGTTGCACTATTCGACCTCTTCACAATGACTATAATTTGATTGGCCACTACGATTTGGGAGCATATTGAACTAAACTCTCCCTACCATCAAACAAGTCATACGTGACAAACAAGTCGAAGTAGTCATTACTTATAGTATCCAAGCTAAGTTCTTCGGTTTCGGGGGCAACACTCTCGTTGCTTGATGGGAAGCGATTATCCTTCGAGCATAAGCATAAATATAAATTTAGAAAAACATACGGATCCAGTTGGCATAAAAATACTACAGTGAACGGCCATTCACGGCCATTCACCTCTTATGAGGATCGGCCACTGATGGCCCGTCCGTCTTCATGGCTAACGGACGTTGATGGTCGTTCAAGAAAAAAAAAAAATTGTGCAGCTAACAGCCACCCATGACCGATCGTTGCTTGTTCTGAACACCCATGGGTGGTCGACCAAAACACTGCCCAACGGCCATTAGCGGCCGATCACGCAAGTAGCGGTTTTCATACACAAAGGTAAAGTTTCAATCTGGTGAAGGAATAAAACGCGAAAAAACTTATATGTTTAACAACAATCCCTTGGTATTGATCTTCCATCGTAATCCACTTTGCCTTCAAAATAAATCTATTATGAATCAAGAAAGGAGGAAAAACGTGAAGAATACTGTAAGCAGCGTTGGAGGGTTGTAATGGATGTAGGGTTTTGGTTTCAATCGGTGGAGGAAAACAAGATGTACTTGGGTGCCCCTAAGATACTAAATGGTGCCCAACATTTTGCATTTATTTTGCCTTATGTGCCTCTAACGAGATACATGTGCCCTTAACATGATTGTATTGGGTAGTAAGGGCATTGAGCAGACTTTAAATGTCACTTGGGTGCCCCCAACATTATTAGTGTGTATATATCTGTCGCCTTACTTAATAGGTGAGATATCGGATGGGAAATGAAAGTGTATAATAAGAAGAGGAGGGAAGATATGGGAATCATCTATATGACCAAATGCGTGAATGAGGACGAGTAAGCAAGCACACGAGAAACAGTAGAAACATGGGAGAATTGGGTTCGATGTAAGACAAAAGGAAAAAAACAAATAATCCCTTTTTTGCAGGGCCGGCTACATGCTAAAATTTCAATTCTCCCCTTATGGATGTAGGTTCGATTCCCACACGACTCTTTATTAGGTTCGATTCCCACACGGCTCTTTATTTCTCCCCTTCATCCCATTTATAATTTGTGTGGCATGAGCTCCCAAACCCATTTGCCGACACTTGAATGTCGATTTTATAAATTATATATATAATACTTTCAAATTATTCTATCAAATTATTAAATATTCCTAAGAATCAAGTTGACCCCTATTTGATCTCCAGAGAGAGAGAGAAAGAGAAAAAAAAAAAAAAACACTCTAAACTTTACTTTAGTTGATGGTATAGACCTAAGGGCAATGTTTGGAACATTGCATTATATTAGGGTGTTTGTATAATTTAATGCATGTGTTTAGCATTATGTTGTACTATTATATTAAATTAATAATGTTATAGAGTGTTTGGTGGTATATTGTATTATAGTTATATAATATTTTATTTCGTGTTAATGTTTTTTTGTTTTTTTTTTTTTAAAAAAAAAGCCGAAGCCAAAGAACAAAGGAAAATGACAAGAAAAAATAAAAAGCAAACTAGCTAACAGAAGACCAAAATATTTAAGCTTTGGGGAACCACATGCCGGACGCGCCCGCTGTCAAATCCCCTCTCACAAATTTCCTCTGGGGAACTACAATATTTTATTTTGTGTTTATGTAGTATTGCATGATGTATTAATTTTAAATAATTAAATAAAAATTTAAGTTCATGTAAATATACATTAATAAACAAATAAACAAATAAATACAATAATATATTAGATAATATTATTTTAATATTTTAATATTATTATTCAAATATTATTTATATTAAAAATTTTATAATAAATTATCTTATAAAATATTATATTAATTATAATATTTATAACAAATAAATATCCAATCAAAATCGTAAACAATTTATCCCTCATTAAAACAATACATGTGCAACTCTAAAAAGTGACTAAACATATGTCATACATAATGATAAATAGTACATCACAATATATTGTACTCCCTCCATTCCATTTGAAATGTCATGTTTGATTTCTGCACACAATCCAATGCACTTTTTTAATCGGTAATATCTTAAAATATATACAAGTAAAAATTATGTAAAATATATATTCCAAAACTATATGATTTGACGAATCTAACAAGACCGAATTCGACTATGTTTTTCAAATATATACTTATAATAATATCGAGTCAAAGTTGAACAATAAACAGTACACATGACAATTGAGGTGGAACAAAGGGAGTAATACACATTTCCCAACATGCCCTAAAGGTCAATGTTCTGTGGGATATTCCCAAGTATACAATATGAACGGAAATAACAAGAAACTATTCTATTAGTTAATCAACCATCTGCAACACTTAAAAAAAATACACACACACATGTACTTCCTCGGAAACATGAACTCTTCCTTACACTCTTTTTAGGCCATTAGAAGATACTCCCTCCGTCCCACTCCAAGTGTCTTGTTACTGTTGGGCACGGAAATTAAGGTAGAATTGGTTTGTGAGTATATGGTGGGTTCCACATAGTTGTTGGAGGGGAAAATTATTTCTATTTATAGAAAGAAGACATTTGTAATGGGACATCCAAAAATAGTAAGTAGGACATTTGGAATGGGACGGAGGGAGTACATTTTTTAGATTGATAGATCTAATATATAGAATTGGGTCTAAGAAGGTATATAGGTTGAAAATTTGGGCCAAATGGACAGATTTTGTGAGATACTATGAGGACACTTGGTAGGCCTAAGGTGTATATTTAGTTGGCATGATGCACCCTGAGCCATTTGGTGGCTTGATGCTACTAGTTTAGGTTAAAACTTCCCAAAAATGGGCTTCTCATTAATTTTTGGAACCCGCAATTTAGTAAAGTTATTGTCTCGCTTGGAGAACCATCACTTTATCAGTCATCGTGGCTTAATATTCATAGGCCGAAACTTATTTGGAGCCAAATTAATTGGGCTTATACTTCCTCCGTTCTCAAGAAAATGCAACATTCCTCCATTGCATGCAGTTCAATGCACATTTTTAACGATCAATAACTCAAATTGTGTATAAGTAAAAATTATAAAAAGTGGATATTCTAAAACTACAAGAAAAGACGAATCCAACAAGATCTCACCTGACTATATTTTTCCTTGTATAACTATGATAAAAAATTATAATCAAAGTCGAACATTGAATAGTAGAAAATAGTGCAATATTGCACTTTCTTAAAAACGGAGGAAGTACAAAATATGCCCCCATCGTGCTATCTATTGGTCTAGAGACTGGATATGCGCACTTCAATTGTCGTTTGCTCTGCCACAAGACATCTCACAAAATCCATTCATTTGAACCAAATTTTCAGCTCGAATACCTTATGATGGCCCAATTCCGGATATTAGATTTCACGACCCAAATACAGAAATGGTACCTATTAATGACCTAAAAAGTTATCTCTACAAAATAAGCAACATTGTACTCCTACTATGTATCCTTTATGATAATTTCATTCCTTTTTTTAAAAAAGAAAAAAGTGGCTTGTTAAAATGTCAATCCAAACGATCAAATAATACAGTATGTTCTACTTTTGACTTATTCTCTTTCTTCTAAACACTAAATGACAGTTTAGTTTGAGAAATCTTGCTTAGCAGTGTAAATGTGATTGTTAAGAATATAATATAATATAGATTACTGAAAATATTATTTTTTTTGGTGTTTTAAGATTATTGCGTACAGTTAGATTGGAAATGTCAGATTTCCAATTCTAATTAATTTACAATAATATCCTTGAATTTCAATAGAACAAATTTTACAAATATATCATTTTGCAACACAATACAAAGTATTTATTTTTTAAAACCTTGAAAATTCTTTATATATAATTTATTGTATGATAATTTGTAGTTTAATGTCTAAATACTTATTATTTTTATTTTATATATATAGCAATAAAAAATTTAAATAAATATTAGTAAATATATATATATATATTAAAAAATACGTTTAAATAATTTAAAAATATCAATTCATTTTCTAACTTCATATATTTATCATTCCATTGAAATACAAAGTATGTAAATTTATAAAATAAAATAAGTATAAAAAGTAAGGATATCAAAGACAAATTAGTAACCAAATGCAGTTGGCATGAGTGGTATTAGACCCTTGGCAACTTAAGCGAAGGTCTCGGGTTCGAGTATTTGTATATGCAGAATTCTGCTTTGGAAAAGACAACCCTTCAATACCCACCAAATCCTCGAATAATTAGTCTTGGCTCAATATGGGCTATGGCTTGAGAATATCTGATAAATGCCCAAAAAAGACAAGTTAGTAAATCGTCAAGAAAGAGGCTGTAATATAAGTTTACCACCTATTTCTATTTGACTCGCACTCAAAACACCTATCATTTCCACATTGGTGGGAATCATTCCCATGTGTTAAATGTTAATCCAAAAGTGAAAAATGTCAATATTGATATGATGAACTGTGTTTTTAAATATTATACTCCCTCCGTCCCACTTTAGTTGTCTTGTTTGGCTCTTTGGCACTGTTCATTGTGTAATTTTGCCTCAACGTTATTGCAAGTATATATTTGAAAAAAACAATAGTCGAGTTGGGTCTTGTTAGAATCGTAAAATTATGTAGTTTTAAAATATATATATTTTACATAATTTTTTGTTCTACATATTTTGATATATTAATGATTGAAAATGTGCATTGGATTGTGTGCAGAAATGAAACAAGACATGTTAAATGGGATGGAGGGAGTATTTAATAGAAGTATATAAATTTAATTATAAATTTGTTAATAGCTAGACTTAAATTATTTTTTAAATTCATTTTTTTAAAATTTTATTATTGGCCTGAGTAGTATGAGGCTTTGACAACTTAAACAAATGTCTTGGGTTCGAACCATTTGTATGCAAGTTTGCGGATACCCTGATATTCACCAAGGAGGCTGCGGATACCCTGATATCCACCCAAAAAACTCTTTAAAGTAAATTGAATAAAAAAAATTAAACTTCACTGAAATTAAATTAAGTACACTTTAAAAACATAAATAAAACAAATCAAATATACATGCAATTGAATTAAATTAAATAAAGATAAATAAAATAGAAGATAATAAAAATAATAATTAAATAAAGTAACAAAAATAAAGGCGCTTAAATCAAATTAAACAGAATAAAATAAAAAGTATCTAAACCGAAAATAAAATAAATTAGAACAGAGTAATGCAACAAAAAATTTAATAAAAGAAATAAAACAACAAAAAAATTGTAATTAAATTGAATATTAAATATAATTAAAACATGAGAATAGAATAGAACAAAATAAATTAAGTTAAAATTATAAAATAAAATTAAAAAATTAATGCAATAAAAGAACTTAATAGAATAAATTAAAATAAAATAGAAGTGTAATAAAAACAGGATAAAACAAAGCTATACAGTAAAACAAAATAAAGGAACCTCAACTTAAACTAAATTAAAAAAATGAAATTAATGCTATAGAATAAAATTGTATTAAATTAAGTAAAATCATAAAATAATAATTAAATAAAGTAATAAAGTAATAAAATAAATAAAAGAAAAGTATAATAAAAAGAATAAAATAAACCAACATAAAATAAATGGAATTAAACTAAATTGAATAAAACAAAGAAAAATAAATTTAAATAAATACTATACTATTACTTAATTCAACACAAAACAAATCCCTTTCTTGGTTATGGATTTCAGCCCCAAAATCATCTTCTGGAATATTCTTTCGCCGATCCTCCTCCTCTGCGTCCAAAAAAATAAAGGGTCCAAAAAATAAAGGATAAAATACCATTAGAAGTAGCACTTTCTATGTTATCAAGAATTTAATCTTGAAATCCCAAATCTTGGTTCCTATAATTCGCTCAAAGATCCCAAAATCTTGACCTCCTCAGCAAAATTCATCTGCTACTTCTTTCTTGGAAGTTGGTGATTTCTTTTGGAAGTTAACACCTACAAAACTTTGAAGGCAAAGACAGAAACTATTTTAAAGTCAAGAACACAAGAAAAAAAACTAAAAGAGGTTAACTAGTTTAATGTTGACATTATCACAAACCTCAACAGAATTTAATCCGAGAAATCCAAAGAAACCTTAACTCGTCAATAGATCACAGAATCTTGACATATTACAAACCTCTTCTTGAAATTCTGATTGAACGTATCACAAATAAATATATAATAATGGACAATAAAAATCTTAGTCTATCATGCATTGAATAATTTGAAGTTGACACTGATGAATCAAAGGACTATTACAAAGACACAAACCTCTCTTCTAGAAAGTCTAGTTAAAAGTCTGGTACAGCTTTTGGGCACATGTTTCATGGGTTGAAGGAAACATATGCTACAATAGAAAGAACATCTAGAAACAACAAATTCATAGTTCAACAACTTACCAGGCTTCTTCGAGAAGGGCCTATAATGCCACCATGTTTCCGAGATTTCCCAAAAGACCTCTGGAGAGATTCAAGATTGGAGTGCAGAGACCAACTACGCTCACAATGGCAGGGAATAAATTTGTCTTGAATTTGATATAATTACTCATGAATAAAGAAAACAATCATGGTAAGAAAAGCTGGAAATTGTGTAATTGAGTACATAGGGAATTAATATAATTACTCATGAATAAAATAAAAAATCATGGTAAGGAAAGCTGGAAATTGTTTAATTGAGTCCATAGAGACAACTCTTCAATGTGATCCAGAACATCTTGATTATCAATGAACTCTACGCAGCTCTAGTCAATTTGTTCTAGGATCCACGCCTCTTCCCAATTTCAAGCATGCTATGTACTAAAAAGTGCAGTAGTATTAACTAATATTATAAGGATCACCCTAAAGGACTGAAACTTATTATTCACCTGCATAGAGTGTTGTTGTAGTTTCTCGTTCGTCAAGTTCATCCAAAATTATTCACAGCTGTGGAAATACACAACAGAAAAATAATCTGTGCACGGTTCAGAATTTTCCAGACATCACATGACTGCAAACAATTATGGTCTAACAAAAGTGGGATAGATAATGAAGCAAGCCAGTAAAGCACACGTAAAGTGAGCTAACCAGTGAGGTCTTGACACACTACTGCCCTCATTCTTACAAAACGTTAGACAAAACAAAAGATAACACAAAGTTAGACAAAAAACAAAATACACTAAACAAAGTCCAGAGACATGATCATCGACTTATTCATTATTCTTTTTTCTTAAGAATGTATATCTATAAAGGGCCAAAGCAGGAAATAATGGCATACCTCTTGGCTGCGTGAACGCACTCCATCATTCACCTAATCTTCACCATATCCTATATTATCCCCCCCAAATGTCAAGGCTAGCAAAAAGGAGTCAGAAGGTAGCTCAAGCCATACAAATCTACATGGAAGAAGCATGGCACATCCAGATGGCGCAGCCACAGACAAGGACAGCAAAGACCTCATATGGAATCAACCAAAAGCAAATAAGAATGTGCTGACACTAATACTAACAGATTAATGCTAAAGATATTATGTGAAATGGTCCGTACAATGGGAAAGGTGTCACCAAGTTTAACTTGGAAATCCCTGATTCGACAAAAGATACCAAAATCTTGACGTTGTCACAAAATTTTATCGGCTGGCTCTTTCTTTGAAGTAGATGAATTCTGTGTTGGAAGTGCACACCAAGGAAATCCGATGAAATAAAACAAAAGATAGAATAATGAATTAAATCAAGAATCCAACGAACAATAAAGAGGGATTATTGAATTTTAATCTAGACATTATCACAAACCTCCACTAATAGGAGGAATACCAAAATCTTGGTCTTTGGAATACTGTTGGTTGCCTTTCTTAAAATAAATAAAAAAGAAAAAAGAAATAGATGAATGCAAGAAGAAATATTAAAGACAATTACCACCGATGGTCCTTGGAAGTCTGTTGGTCGCCTTGGAAGAAATACTAATGAGAGGTATACCAAAATCTTGGTCCTTGGAAGTCTGTTGGTTGCTTTTCTTATTAATATAAAGAAAAAAAAATCATAAATCCAATTATGAATGCAAGAAGAAATATTAACGACAATTACCACCAATGAATATAATGTGAGAAATTCCCAGAATAAGTCGCACAAAATTCCCAAATCCAAATGATGAATGCAAGTAGAAAGACTAAAGATAATTACAGCTGATGAATATAATATGAGAAACTGCAAAGTTCCCAAATCGAAGATGCTATTCCAAAGAAATCACCCTGAAATTTAATGTTAGATATTTTTTTTTTACATGGAAAAAAAACATCCTTCAATTCACGAGATCTTTTACAGTGCACTTTGGCCTCATTTGCGCACATTTTGATAGACTTCGGGTTACATTCTTCCTCCGTAAGATCGTAATATCTTCAATCTGTATAGTCTCATTCCGCATATGTTGAGAGACTTCGAGTAATTACATTCTCCTCCTTAAGATCCTAACACCTTCATTGTGCACCGGCCATTTTCATTTTGAGAGACTTCGAGTAATTATCATAAAATTACTCTAAGGCTAGAACGTTCACTATAGAACTCTTATTATGGCCACTAAAAATAACTTGTTTAACTCCTTCAAACATACTTCGGGGAATTACAAAACTAAAAATAACAAAAATTTAATTAAATAAAGTAAATAAATAAAAGTCTCATAATAAGTAAATCTAATAAAACAAAGCTAACACAAAGTTCATCCAATCGAATTAAAGTAAATAAAAAAAAACTAAAATAGAAGAATAATATAAAAAGGAATAAAACAAAGTAATTAAATAAATGAATTTAAATTAAATTAAAAGGATAAAATAAAAGGAAATACACTGAAAATAAACGACATTAAAATGAATTATTAAAAATAAATAAAAGAAAACAACAGAAAATAAGTGAAATTAGATAAATATAATTAAAACATGAAATAAATATAAAGTAAATGAAGAAACAGAAAATACATGAAAAAATAAAATTGAACTGAATAGAATAAAATAAAATTGAATTGAATAAAATAAAATAAAAATTATTAAATTAAATTACAATATTTTCTTTGCTCAACAACCAATGAAGGCTATGAAAGAAAAAAAAATAGAACATAGCTATAGCTATAGCCAACTAATCACGTGGAAACCACGTGCAAACCAACGTTCAAGCGAAATCCGCATCCAGAAGATCTTTTAAAAGCATCCGGAGGGAATGCCCAAGTGGTGAAGAATGTGAGCAAAGTAGCAGACCTCGAACTCCCTCTTCAAGTCAGTGCTCCTCAAGTAGGATAGAAGCCAATGAGAGGTAGAGGCATTGGAGCGGATCAACCTTAAAGCTTCCTTCAAGTCACACATGAAATATATGGCAGAAATAAGACCATGCAAAACACCTTAATTACAATATTGATGCAACAGAATAAACCTAATTAAATTAATTAAAATAAAATAGAAGTAATGAAAAGAAGATTAAAAAAACAGAAAATAAATGAATGTAAATTACATTAAATAAAATAAAGGAAGCTGAACTTAAATTAGATTAATTAAAAGGTGAAATTCATGCGAAAAAGTTAAATTTAATTTAATAGTAAATAATATAACAGAATAAATAAAGCAACAGAAAATAAATGTAATCAAATTCAATTCAATAAAAAAATAATAAAAATAAACTTAAATTAAATGCTATACTATTACTTAATTGAACACACAGCAATTCCCTTTCTTGTTTATGGATTTCAGCCCCGAAAATCCTCTTCTAGATCATCCGTTCCAGTTGCCACCGAGCCTCCTCTGCATCCAAAAATATAATGGGTCCCAAAAAATAAAGGGTAAGGGACCATTAGCAGTAGCACTTTCGCTACTTTCCAGGTTCTCAAGAATTTTATCTGAAACCCAAACTAGATAAGACGTTATCCACTTCTAACTGGAAGTGGATAACGTGTTCAGTGATTCTTAATGATTCCTGATCCAACATGCTTCATGATCCAATCTTCATTATGCAGTTCCATTAACTAGATAAGACGTTATCCACTTCTAACTGGAAGTGGATAACGTGTTCAGTGATTCTTAATAATTCCTGATCCAACATGCTTCATGATCCAATCTTCATTATGCAGTTCCAAATAGAGAAGCACTTGATAAGAATTAAGAAAGGTTACCTAGTACCAACTTACATCACTAGCATAACGTTAAAAGGAGGCAAAACAAACACAAGGGTGTTTAAAATTGAAATGTGGTTTTGAGTCGAACCACTGTTACAACACACCTAATTGAACCCCACGGTTCAGAAAAAATGGAACTATTAAGGATTAGCAGCCCCAATACATTCGAAAAATAATGAATATTGCATGAAAATTATATTGAAACCAAGAAAGAGTTCATACCTGATTCTTGCAGTGAAGCTCACTTTCTTGCTTTATAAATTTTTTTTTAAAAAAAAAAAGAAAAAGAAAAAACCCAATGCACTAAGAAGATTGAAAATTCTTAACGCAACAGGGGAAATTGAATAAAAGTGAGTTTAACTACCACAATTTCATTATATACTGATAAAGTTATGCTTACCATTGGAAAGCCTAAAGCTTTTAGCTCTTTATCGCAAATGTATACTAAGGCAGTCATATCAACCTGCAATGTGTGACAGACCATGCTTAATTGTTGTATTGAAAACAGTTGGCTAGCACATCTTGAAAATGAAACATACTTCAGGCTGAAATGTAATTGAATATTTCTCGAGTCCCAGGGAATGCTGAAATTTATCCACATACTCAACCTGCAAAAATACATGTCCACTGATGAAGATGCCAATACAGTTGTGTTCAGACTTCATTATATCTAATGGACAGATAATATGTGAATATACCATTAAAGAGATATATACACTCGACAAGACAGGGATAGAGAGAGTAGATAGAGAAGAAAGAATATAACAAGAACAAAGGAAACAGGCTATGGTAGTTTCTTACCTTCTGGTGAGCCTTTCTATTTGACACGGAACCAGCAACATTTGCTTCTAGAACAGGAAGCTTGGGCTATGACACCTTTTCTCTGGGGTTTACTGACTTCAACAGCAGATTTCGGCCTTCTTGGTGGAGGTTTGAACTTAGCAGGATGCTGATACAATGGGCCAGAGAGATTCTCGTTCCACTCTGCTCGATACTCTTTCGTTGAAGCTTCAGATGAAGATCTTTTACTCCAATCATTGAATCCTTTCAGATAATAAAGATGTATCGAATCCCATCCCCCCAAGCTAGATGTTGTACTAACATAGTACCATATACAAGATATTATATAGCAGTAGAAGTTTATTCAGAACATGTCCATTGATGAAGATGCCAATACAGTTGTGTTCAGACATTATATCTAATGGACAGATAATATGTGAATATACCATTAAAGAGATATATACACTCGACAAGACAGGGATATAGAGAGTAGATAGAGAAGAAAGAATATAACAAGAACAAAGGGAACACGCTATGGTAGTTTCTTACCTTCTGGTGAGCCTTTCTATTTGACACGGAACCAGCAACATTTGCTTCTAGAACAGAAAGCTTGGGCTATGACAACTTTTCTCTGGAGTTTACTGACTTCAACAGCAGATTTTGGCCTTCTTGGTGGAGGTTTGAACTTAGAAGGATGCTGATACAATGGGCCAGAGAGCTTCTCGTTCCACTCTGCTCGATACTCTTTCATTGAAGCTTCAGACGAAGATTTTTATACCAATTCTAGAATCCTTTCAAATCATAAAGATGTATCAAATCCCATCCCACCCAAGCTAGATGTTGTAATAACATAGTACCATATACAAGATCTTATATAGCAGTAGAAGTTTGTTCAGAACACAACATACTTGAGACTCGTGGTTCATTGTCCTCGAACAAATCATGTTGCCATTTGTCATCATCCTCTCTGTCTAAATAAAGAAAAAAAAAAGTTGAATCTGGTAAAAAAAGATTTGCTGTGAAAACAGAAGACACACATACTAATACTAATAGATTACTGTAAGATTTGTTGTGAAATGGTCCACACAATGGGCAAGGTCTCCTGGCATCCAAAAACAAAAGTTAAAGTACGAGTTTAACATGGAAATCCCTGAATTGCTAGAAAATAACAAAATCTTGATGTTCTCACCAAATTTTATCCGCTGGTACTTTTCTTTGAAATCGGCGGTTTCTGTGTTGGAAGTGCACCAAGGAAATTTGATTAAACAAAAGATAAGACTTGTAGAAAAATTATTTAAATTCAAGATTCCAAATAAAAAATAAAATAAAGAGGGATTAAATTTTGATGTAGACAATATCAGAGACCCCCACCAATGAGAAACAATCAGAAAATTTGGATGATCACCCTAAAGGACTGAAACTTATTATTCACCTGCATAAAGTGCTGTTGTAGTTTCTCATTCATCAAATTCATCCAAAATTGTTCACAGCTGTGGAAATACACAACAGAAAAATAATGTGTGCCCAGTTCAGAATTTTTCAGACATCACATGACGGCAAAAGATTATGATCTAACAACAGTGTGATAGATACGGAAGCAAGCCAGTAAAGCACATAAAGTGAGCTAACCAGTGGTCTTGACACACTACTGCCCTCGTTGTTACAAAAAGTTAAGACAAAATAAAAGATAACACAAAGGTAGACAAAGAAACAAAATACACTAAACAAAGTCCAGAGACATGATCATCGACTTATTAGTTATTCTTTTTTCTTAAGAATGTATATCTATAAAGGGCAAAAGCAGGAAATAATGGCATACCTCTTGGCTGTGTGAACGGACTCCATCATTCACCTAATCTTCACCATATCATATATTATCCCCCCCCCCAAATGTCAAGGCTATCAAAAAGGAGCCAGAAGGTAGCTCAAGCAATACAAACCTACATGGAAGAAGCGTGGCACATCCAGATGGCGCAGCCAAAGATAAGCACATCAAAGACCTCATATAGAATGGACCAAAAGCACATAAAAATGCACTGACACTAATACTAACAGATTAATGCTAAAGATATTAAGTGAAATGGTCCGTACAATGGGAAAGGTCTCACCGAGTTTAACTTGGAAATCCCCTGATTCGGAAGAAGATACCAAAATCTTGACGTTGTCACAAAATTTTACCGGCTGGCTCTTTCTTTGAAGTAGATGAATTCTGTGTTGGAAGTGCACACCAAGGAAATCTGATGAAATAAAACAAAAGACAGAATAATGAATTAAATCAAGAATCCAACGAACAATAAAGAAGGATTATTGAATTTTAATCTTGACATTATCACAAACCTCCACTAATAGGAGGAATACCAAAATCTTGGTCTTTGGAATTCTGTTGGTTGCCTTTCTTAAAATAAAGAAAAAACAAACAAAAAAATAGATGAATGCAAGAAGAAATATTAAAGACAATTACCACCGATGGTCCTTGGAAGTCTGTTGGTCGCCTTGGAAGAAATACTAATGAGAGGTATACCAAAATCTTGGTCCTTGGAAGTCTGTTGGTTGCTTTTCTTATCAATATAAAGGAAAAAAAATCATAAATCCAATTGATGAATGCAAGAAGAAATATTAACGAAAATTACCACCGATGAATATAATGTGAGAAATTCCCAGAATAATGCAGAAATTTATCCAGACTCAACCTGCAAAAATACATGTCCACTGATGAAGATGCCAATACAGTTGTGTTCAGACTTCATTATATCTAATGGACAGATAATATGTGAATATACCATTAAAGAGATATATACACTCGACAAGACAGGGATATAGAGAGTAGATAGAGAAGAAAGAATATAACAAGAACAAAGGGAACACGCTATGGTAGTTTCTTACCTTCTGGTGAGCCTTTCTATTTGACACGGAACCAGCAACATTTGCTTCTAGAACAGAAAGCTGGGGCTATGACAACTTTTCTCTGGGGTTTACTGACTTCAACAGCAGATTTTGGCCTTCTTGGTGGAGGTTTGCACTTAGAAGGATGCTGATACAATGGGCCAGAGAGTTTCTCGTTCCACTCTGCTCGATACTCTTTCATTGAAGCTTCAGACGAAGATTTTTATACCAATTCTAGAATCCTTTCAAATCATAAAGATGTATCAAATCCCATCCCACCCAAGCTAGATGTTGTAATAACATAGTACCATATACAAGATCTTATTAGCAGTAGAAGTTTGCTCAGAACACAACATACTTGAGACTTGTGGTTCATTGTTCTCGAACAAATCATGTTGCCATTTGTCATCATCCTCTCTGTCTAAATAAAGAAAAAAAAAGTTGAATGTGGTAAAAAAAGATTTGCTGTGAAAACAGAAGACACACATACTAATACTAATAGATTACTGTAAGATTTGCTGTGAAATGGTCCACACAATGGGTAAGGTCTCCTGGCATCCAAAAACAAAAGTTAAAGTACGAGTTTAACATGGAAATCCCTGAATTGCTAGAAAATAACAAAATCTTGATGTTCTCACCAAATTTTATCCGCTGGTACTCTTCTTTGAAATCGGCGGTTTCTGTGTTGGAAGTGCACCAAGGAAATTTGATTAAACAAAAGATAAGACTTGTAGAAAAATTATTTAAATTCAAGAATCCAAATAAAAAATAAAATAAAGAGGGATTAAATTTTGATGTAGACATTATCAGAGACCCCCACCAATGAGAAACAATCAAAAAATTTGGATGATCACCCTAAAGGACTGAAACTTATTATTCACCTGCATAAAGTGCTGTTGTAGTTTCTCATTCGTCAAATTCATCAAAAATTGTTCACAGCTGTGGAAATACACAACAGAAAAATAATGTGTGCCCGGTTCAGAATTTTTCAGACATCACATGGCGGCAAAAGATTATGATCTAACAACAGTGTGATAGATACGGAAGTGAAACTTTTGACAAATTTCATTAACACGAGTATTTTTCTATAAAATATATCAGGATTGAATTTATTAAATGAAAGAGTTATGATTTATGGGAAATGGGTTTAGGGATATATTAAGAGTATCACTCTTTATTACTCAGGTGGGGTGCTTTAATTTCAAATGGCGCTGCAGTCCTCTCATGTCATGAAACTTTTGACAAGTCTCATGGTACAACCGGGATAGATTGACCTTCAGCCTGTCACACTGAGGGTCCCCGGCATATGTGTCATGATACTTCTCATGATTTCATGTCATAAGATTACCTACCATGAAACTTTCGGCAGATTCCCACTACATGAGTATTTTCTGAAAAATCACATTTTTTATTTACTCGTGTTAAGAAACTGTGCCCCCGAAAGCGCACGGAGTCAAAAATTGCAGTATTTATAGTAAGTACCGGATCGTTCACTGGAGGATGTGCGATGGAAGCAGGGCCCACGCCGTTTACTAAGATTTTCCACTCGGTTACTCGATTCAAGTTTGTGATATGACTAACGACTACTTGACAGAATTTAAACTAAGCTATGAAAGCAATTAAAATAAAGCAGATAAAATTATTCTAGAAAGTGAATTAAATTTAATCTAAGAAAGTAATAAAATTAATCTAAGAAAGCGATTACGATTATTCTAAGAAAGCAGATTTAAAATGAGACAGAAGAGACAGGAAGAAAAGAATAAAGATTGGACAAGATTCAGATGAAACACAATTAAACTTCCATTTTGTTACACAGATCTTAGCTTGGGATAATCCATCAGATAGCTAACCCTCATGCTCTCTTCACCATGTTCCCTTTAATGGACAGGTACTTACGATGAGAGTTTACATGCTCTTAAAACCTCAAATTCTAAGATACCACAGACTCATAACTCCCTTCACAGGCCTTGCAAAGTTATATTATTCATCTGTGGTGGACAAGCAACACCTGACAAATCATTTATTGACGTGTCAAGTACTCCTATCATTCCCCCATGTCACACCCAAAGATTCTAGTGAAGCCCTGAACTATCCCTTAACTATCAGTCCTAGAAGCAGTTACACAACTCTCAATACAACCGAGTGACCTCTAACGAAAGCATTTAAAAGAAGGCGGTAAAGAAAGCATTTAAAATCCTATCACTCGGAGGTTTTTGAAAGTCTGACCCTGGTAGTAAAAGAAAGCCCCCAGTCAGGGTGACCGGGTGTGGATCAAGAATTCCCTATTCTCGGTGAACCGCTTACAGTGTTCACTTCCCTTCGGGTGGTTATGAGATACAAACTAATGAAACGAACTAATAAAATTAGTTCGTTCCGGATGCACTCACTCAGGACTCAAAAATAGGATTTGGCAGAAGAAGATAGCAGTTGTAAGAATACTCAACCCTACCTTAGAAAATAACCAAGGCCCGAATGTTGTTCCTCTAGTATTATCTGTCATACCTTATCGGAACCCAAGTGGAATCTGACCCAGTGCAATATTTAATACAAGATTTCCAACAAACAGCAATTTTGGAAAATAATCAATCTGAAAATCATTCCCTATCAGGTACTAGACTCTCAATTAAAACAGAGATCCTTTCAGTCTAGGTGAGACCTAATCGCTGACTCTGCTTCTAATTTCCCAAAATCAACCCCCAGTCGGATATGAATTAGTCATAACTGTTGAATTTATCCCTTACTCAGATCCGGATTTTATAAAGGAATTTTTGTTGGAAATTTATTATGAAACATCTGATTTAAATCAAGACTTCTATGTCCAAGGGAAGGATCCCAAAATAATAGTGACCACAGTATCTACATAATAATATCATGCATAATTTATATAGAAGTGTAAAATTAAATAACCCAAAATATAAGGTGGGTTTAGACAGAAGTTGGAACACAAAGATGAAATAGCCGGAGATGAGAAGAATTTTGGCTAAAGAGAGTGCCAGAAATAACTGGGGTGATCTGGACTGCAAACATCTGCTATCCAGTTCCCAATTATTCCAGATGGAAAGATTTTAGACAGCAGAATAATCTTAAATGACAGTGGTCGCTATCATTCAGACCCTTACTGTCTGTGAATCAGAGAAAAACCTACATGTTCTTTCACTGTCTTAATTACTAGACAACAATGACCTATGTCGTCTAATGTTGGCACAGTTTGAGATTCGGGTTTGAAATTAAGAAAAAGAAAGAGAAACTGTATCCGGATAGGAGTCAGCTGAGCAGCTATTATAATCCCGGATGGACGAACCGCCAAGGCTTCCACCGACCACTATCCGGACCATGCAAAATAACAATTAATAATTAATATACAGAATACGAGCTAGTTATCCGTGTGGGAATACCCGCCAACATTAATCTGATATATTCCTTATTAGCTGTTTCACACATTACGGGAAAAGACAAAATAAATAGAAGAAAAATATTTTTGGGTCATCTTGCATGAGAGACATTGGTTTCTCATGCAAGGTATGGAAATGATTCCATAATTACTCTTTATGTCTAAATAATCACTCATTCCATAATTAATTAATTAATTACAGTCCGGATTATATACTTAGATCATTAGAGTTTAATTTTTTTTGTAGAAGAATCTTTTAATGGGAAATTGAACAAAGTTCTTTATATCAAATTAATCATGGGTTGAGATCATTGGATTTCAACCTCAAAATATTAATATAAAGGTTCAATTGATTAATGGGGAGAGATGGAGAATAAAAATTTGGCAAAAAGGTGCCACTTTGTCGCGGAATAGAGTTTGTGTCGCGGAGCATGGTTCCGCGACAAAGGTTTCGCGACAAAGGGGTGGGAAATAAGAGGAATGGAATATTTTGAAAATTAGGGTTTGTTTTGTCGCTAAGCAAAAATTTTGTCGCGGAACATGGTTCCGCGACAAGGAGGTATAGCGACAAAAGGGTTGAAAATTGGTAAGGACATAATTCCTGGTCGCGGAACAAGGATTTTGTTGCGGTACGTGGTTCCGCGACAAAGGTTCCGCGACAGAGTCCTCCCAGAATAAAATTACAAGTATTTGGGTCCTTGGTCGCTAATCAAGGATTTTGTCGCGGAACGTGGTTCCGCGACAAGAGTTGCATCGCGACCAAGGGGTTTCAAAATAATGGCAAGGCATAATTTTCTGTCTCGGAATAAGATTTTGTCGCGGAGCATTTTTTTTGGTCGCGGAGCACTTGGTCGCGGAGTACCCTTCCGCGACAAAGTTTGATTTTTGCTCTCTCTCCTTCTTTTCTCTTTCATTCTTTCTCTCTCTCTCATTTTCTTCTCTTTCCTCCATTCTTTTTCTATCCAGTTTTCTTCTCCATCTTCAAAATTCTTCTTCTTCGTTCATCTTCTTCTTCCTTCCATCTCTTTTTATTTCCAGTTTTCCTAAAATCCTTTCCAGTTTCTATCCCATCTTCTTTCTTCATTTTTCAACCTCCATTTTCGTTCTCTCTTACTGCTTCTTCTTCTTGCTTCCTCGATTTTTTTCTCAGTTTCCAACTCTTGCTTGATGATTCATTCCTCCAAATCAGTGGTGGAGGTGGCTGATCTCGGAGCTTGAGCAGCAGGGCGCGGCGGCTGCACTGGTTGCCGGCGGGCAGCGGCGGTGGTCGGATAGGGGCTGGGGTTGATGGAGGTGTTGGAGGAAAATGGATTTGGTGGTGGCTGGTCGGTCGGTGTTAGTGGTAGGGGCTGCCGGAGTTGCGTGGAGCGGTGGAGGAGGAAATGGGATGCGGCGGCCGAGGGCGGATTCGAGAGGGAGATGGGAGGCGGCGGCAGATCGGGATGGTTTGTTGGACGGAGGAGGAACTAGTGTTGATGACGATGGTGTTGCGGTTGTGGTGGTGGAAAGTGTTGGTGGCGGATTTGGGTATGGAATGGACTGTGGAGGAGGTGGTGGCCGGCAATGGGTGGCGCGGCGGTGGAAAGATGTGTGGTTGATGTTGCGGAATTGGAATATGGTGGCCGGAAATGGGTGGGGGAGATGACCGGAGGGATGGAGATAGGGCGGCGGATGTGGCCGGAGCTCGAAGGATGAAACTGGTGGTGGCGAGTCGCCGGAGCGGCGGCCGGCGGCAGAAGCGGCGCCGGGGTGGGAAGCTAGGGTTAGGGTTGATGGGGGTTGGACTTGGGCTTGGTGAATGCGGGCTTGAGGTGTTTGGGCTTGTTTGGGTTTGAATTAATGGTGTTGGGCCAATTAATTTGTTGGAGTAGGCTTGGATTATGGTTAGGGAATTGGATCAATAATTGGAGTGGACTGGACTCTGGATCTTAATTGAATCATGGACATAAGCCAAATCACCTGTAATTAATTGAAATCAAAAGTGATTAGCGGACCAATTAATTCTTTATTATAGCAAAAACAGTAATAGAAATAAATAAACATAAAAATTAAAAGTATATACATCAAAATATAATATAATATTTTTCCACTTGATTATTTGGTTTGTGTTCCATTTAATGAACTCATGATTCACCGAATAGACAATATCGAACCAAAATTAATCAAGTGTAGAATTTTTAATGTTTTATCATGTTTTTGGATTTTTTAATATGAATTTAATGAAAATAACAATATTTTTGTATTTTTCAATACCAGCTTATTATTTATACAAACTTGCATAAATCTGTTAAATTCAACTGCTTTCTTATTTAAATAAGACCGGAATGCGATCAAATGTCCGTATTAGACACGGAAATAGATTGAAAATAATGGTCAATTTTGGCCATTATCAGGAAGCAAGCCAGTAAAGCACATAAAGTGAGCTAACCAATGGTCTTGACACACTACTGCCCTCGTTGTTACAAAAAGTTGAGACAAAACAAAAGATAACATAAAGGTAGACAAAGAAACAAAATACACTAAACAAAGTCCAGAGACATGATCATCGACTTATTAATTATTCTTTTTTCTTAAGAATGTATATCTATAAAGGGCAAAAGCAGGAAATAATGGCATACCTCTTGGCTGCGTGAACGGACTCCATCATTCACCTAATCTTCACCATATCATATATTATCCCCCCCAAATGTCAAGGCTATCAAAAAGGAGCCAGAAGGTAGCTCAAGCAATACAAACCTACATGGAAGAAGCGTGGCACATCCAGATGGCGCAGCCAAAGATAAGGACATCAAAGACCTCATATAGAATGGACCAAAAGCACATAAAAATGCACTAACACTAATACTAACAGATTAATGCTAAAGATATTAAGTGAAATGGTCCGTACGATGGGAAAGGTCTCACCGAGTTTAACTTGGAAATCCCTTGATTCGGAAGAAGATACCAAAATCTTGACGTTGTCACAAATTTTACCGGCTGGCTCTTTCTTTGAAGTAGATGAATTCTGTGTTTGAAGTGCACACCAAGGAAATCTGATGAAATAAAACAAAAGACAGAATAATGAATTAAATCAAGAATCCAACGAACAATAAAGAAGGATTATTGAATTTTAATCTTGACATTATCACAAACCTCCACTAATAGGAGGAATACCAAAATCTTGGTCTTTGGAATTCTGTTGGTTGCCTTTCTTAAAATAAAGAAAAAACAAAAAAGAAATAGATGAATGCAAGAAGAAATATTAAAGACAATTACCACCGATGGTCCTTGGAAGTCTGTTGGTCGCCTTGGAAGAAATACTAATGAGTAATGAGAAGTATACCAAAATCTTGGTCCTTGGAAGTCTGTTGGTTGCTTTTCTTATTAATATAAAGGAAAAAAAATCACAAATCCAATTGATGAATGCAAGAAGAAATATTAACGAAAATTACCACCGATGAATATAATGTGAGAAATTCCCAGAATAAGTCGCACAAAATTCCCAAATCCAAATGATGAATGCAAGTAGAAAGACTAAAGATAATTACAGCTGATGAATATAATATGAGAAACTGCAAAATTTCCAAATCGAAGATGCTATTCCAAAGAAATCACCCTGAAATTTAATGTTAGATAATTTTCTTTACATGGAAAAAAGACATCCTTCAATTCACGAGCTCTTTACTGTGCACTTTGACCTCATTCGCGCACATTTTGATAGACTTCGGGTTACATTCTTCCTCCTTAAGATCGTAATATCTTCAATCTGTATAGTCTCCTTCCGCATATTTCGAGAGACTTCGAGTAATTACATTCTTCTTCCTTAACCTCTTAACATCTTCATAGTGCACAGGCCATCCTCATTTTCAGAGACTTCGAGTAATTATCATAAAATTACTCTAAGTCTAGAACGTTCACTACATAGCTCTTATATATGGCCACTAAAATAACTTGTTTAACTCCTTTAAACATACTTCGGGGTATTACAAAACTTAAAATAACCAAAATTTAATTAAATAAAGTAAATAAATAAAAGTATCATAATAAGTAAATCTAATAAAACAAAGCTAACACTAAGTTCATGCAATCGAATTAAAGTAAATAAAAAAAACTAAAATAGAAGAATAATATATATATATAAAGGAATAAAATAAAGTAATTAAATAAATGAATTTAAATTAAATTAAAAGGATAAAATAAAAGGAACTACACTTAAAATAAACGACATTAAAAATGAATTAATGCAATAAAATAAAATAAAATTAAGTTAAAAATAAAATAAAATAAAACAACAGAAAATAAGTGAAATTAGATATATATAATTAAAACATGAAATAAAAATAAAGTAAACGGAGAAATAGAAAATACATGAAAAAATAAAATGAACTGAATAGAATAAAATAAAATTGAATAAAATAAAATAAAATAAAAATTATTAAATTAAATTATAATATTTTCTTTGCTCAACAACCAATGAAGGCTAGGAAAGAAAAATAAAAACAAATAGAACATAGCTATAGCCAACTAATCACGTGGAAACCACGTGCAAGCCAAAAACGCATCCAGAAGATCTTTTAAAGCATCCGGAGGGAATGCCCAAGTGGTGAAGAATGTGGGCAAAGTGGCAGACCTGGAACTCCCTCTTCAAGTCAGTGCTCCTCAAGTAGGATAGAAGCCAGTGCTCCTCAAGTAGGATAGAAGCCAATGAGAGGTAGAGGCATTGGAGCGGATCAACCTTAAAACCTCCACCAAGTCAAACATGAAATATATGGCAGAAATACCAAGTTCTCGTGCAAGGCGAAGACCATGCAAAACACCTTAATTATAATATTGATGCAATAGAATAAACCTTCGTTAAATTAATAAAATAAAATAGAAGTAATGAAAAGAATATTTAACCAAAAAAAAACAGAAAATAAATGAATGTAAATTACTTTAAATAAAATAAATGAAGCTGAACTTAAATTAGATTAATTAAAATATGAAATTCATGCGAAAAAGTTAAATTTAATTTAATAGTAAATAATTTAAAAGAATAAATAAAGCAACAAAAAATAAATGCAATCAAATTCAATTCAATAAAAAAAAGTAAAAATAAACTTAAATTAAATGCTATACTATTACTTAATTGAACACACAGCAATTCCCTTTCTTGTTTATGGATTTCAGCCCCGAAAATCCTCTTCATCATCCGTGCCACCGAGCCTCCACTGCATCCAAAAAAATATAATAGGTCCCAACAAATAAAGCGTAAGGGACCATTAGCAGTAGCACTTTCACTACTTTCCAGGTTCTCAGGAAGTTTATCTGGAAATCCAAACTAGATAAGACGTTATCCACTTCTGACTGGAATAACGTGTTCAATAATTCTTAATGATTCCTGATGCAACATGCTTCATGATCCAATCTTCCTTATGCAATTCCAAACAGAGAAGCACTTGATAAGAATTACGAAAGGTTACCTAGCACCAACTTTCATCACTAGCATAACGTGAAAAGAAGGCGAAACAAACACAAGGGTTTTTTAAAATTGAAATGTGGTTTTGAGTCTACCCACTGTTACAACACACCGAATTGGAGTTGAAACCCTACAGTTCAGAAAAAAAGAAATGGAACTATTAAGGATTAGCAGCCCCAATACATTCGAAAAACAATGAATATTGCATGAAAATTATATTGAAACCAAGAAAGAGATCATACCTGATTCTTGCAGTGAAGCTTACTTTCTAGCTTTATAAATTTAAAAAAAAAATAAAAAATAAAAAATAAAAATAAAAAACAACGCACTAAGAAGATTGAAAATTCTTAACAACGCTACAGGGGAAACTAAATAAAAGTGAGTTTAACTACACAATTTCATTATATAATGATAAATTTATGCTTACCATTGGAAAGCCTAAAGCTTTTAGCTCTTTATCGCACATGTGTACTAGGGCAGTCATATCAACCTGCAATGTGTGACAGACCATGCTTAATTGTTGTATTGAAAACAGTTGGCTAGCACATCTTGAAAATGAAACATACTTCAGGCTGAAATGTAATTGAATATTTCTCGAGTCCCAGGGAATGCAGAAATTTATCCAGAGACTCAACCTGCAAAAATACATGTCCACTGATGAAGATGCCAATACAGTGTTCAGACTTCATTATATCTAATGGACAGATAATATGTGAATATACCATTAAAGAGATATATACACTCGACAAGACAGGGATAGAGATAGTAGATAGAGAAGAAAGAATATAACAAGAACAAAGGAAACAAGCTATGGCAGTTTCTTACCTTTTGGTGAGCCTTTCTATTTGACACGGAACCAGCAACATTTGCTTCTAGAACAGGAAGCTTGGGCTATGACACCTTTTCTCTGGGGTTTACTAACTTCAACAGCAGATTATGGCCTTCTTGGTGGAGGTTTGAACTTAGCGGGATGATGTTACAATGGGCCAGAGAGCTTCTCGTTCCACTCTGCTCGATACTCTTTCGTTGAAGCTTCAGACGAAGATCATTTACTCCAATCCTAGAATCCTTTCATATCATAAAGATGTATCAAATCCCATCCCACCCAAGCTAGATGTTGTAATAACATAGTACCATATACAAGATCTTATATAGCAGTAGAAGTTTGTTCAGAACATAGCATACTTGAGACTCGTGGTTCATTGCCCTCAAACAAATCATGTTGCCATTTGTCATCATCCTCTCTGTCTAAATAAAGAAAAAAAAAAGTTGAACCTGGTTAAAAAATATTTGCTGTGAAAACAGAACACACATATACTAATACTAATAGATTACTGCAAGATTTGCTTTGAAATGGTCCACACAATGGGTAAGGTATCCTGGCATCCAAAAACAAAAGTTAAAAGTACGAGTTTAACATGGAAATCCCTGAATTGCTAGAAAATAACAAAATCTTGATGTTCTCACCAAATTTTATCCACTGGTACTCTTCTTTGAAATCGGCGGTTTCTGTGTTGGAAGTGCACCAAGGAAATCTGATTAAACAAAAGAAAAGACTTGTAGAAAAATGATTTAAATTCAAGAATCCAAATTAAAAAATAAAATAAAAAGGGATTAAATT
Source organism: Hygrophila difformis (assembly GCA_030278955.1). NCBI lineage: Eukaryota > Viridiplantae > Streptophyta > Magnoliopsida > Lamiales > Acanthaceae > Hygrophila > Hygrophila difformis. The sequence goes on from JAOANR010000015.1 coordinate 40,607,779, forward strand.
TTAATGTAGACATTATCAGAGACCCCCCACTAATGAGAAACACATCTGAAAATTTGGATGATCACCCTAAAGGACTGAAACTTATTATTCACCTGCATAAAGTGCTGTTGTAGTTTCTCATTCGTCAAGTTCATCCAAAATTGTTCACAGTTGTGGAAATACACAACAGAAAAATAATCTATGCCCGGTTCAGAATTTTTCAGACATCACATGATTGCAAACAATTATGATCTAACAACAGTGAGATAGATAAGGAAGCAAGCCAGTAAAGCACATAAAGTGAGCTAACCAGTGAGGTCTTGACACACTACTGCCCTCGTTCTAACAAAATGTTAGACAAAACAAAAGATAACACAAAATTAGACAAAAAACAAAATTCACTAAACAAAGTCCAGAGACATGATCATCGACTCATTCATTATTCTTTTTTCTTAAGAATGTAATTCTATAAAGGGCAAAAGCAGGAAATAATGGCATACCTCTTGGCTGCGTGAACGGACTCCATCATTCACCTAATCTTCACCATATCCTATATTATTCCCCCCAAATGTCAAGGCTAGCAAAAAGGAGTCAGAAGGTAGCTCAAGCCATACAAACCTACATGGAAGAAGCATGGCACATCCAGATGGCGCAGCCACAGACAAGGACATCAAAGACCTCATATGGAATGGACCAAAAGCACATAAGAATGCACTGACACTAATACTAACAGATTAATGCTAAAGATATTATGTGAAGTGGTCCGTACAATGGGAAAGGTCTCACTGCGTTTTACTTGGAAATCCCCTGATTCGGCATAAGATACCAAAATCTTGACGTTGTCACAAAATTTTATCGGCTGGCTCTTTCTTTGAAGTAGATGAATTCTGTGTTGGAAGTGCACACCAAGGAAATCTGATGAAATAAAACAAAAGACAGAATAATGAATTAAATCAAGAATCCAACGAACAATAAAGAGGGATTATCGAATTTTAATCTTGACATTATCACAAACCTCCACTAATAGGAGGAATACCAAAATCTTGGTCTTTGGAATTCTGTTGGTTGCCTTTCTTAAAATAAAGAAAAAAACAAAAACGAAATATTAAAGACAATTACCACCGATGGTCCTTGGAAGTATGTTGGTCGCCTTGGAAGAAATACTAATGAGAGGTATACCAAAATCTTGGTCCTTGGAAGTCTGTTGGTTGCTTTTCTTATTAATATAAAGAAAAAAAATCATAAATCCAATTGATGAATGCAAGAAGAAATATTAACGACAATTACCACCGATGAATATAATATGAGAAATTCCCAGAATAAGTCGAACAAAATTCCCAAATCCAAATGGTAAATGCAAGTAGAAAGACTAAAGACAATTACAGCTGATGGATATAATATGAGAAACTGCAAAATTCCCAAATCGAAGATGCTATTCCAAAGAAATCACCCTGAAATTTAATGTTAGATAATTTTCTTTACATGGAAAAAAGACATCCTTCAATTCACGTGCTCTTTACTGTGCACTTTGACCTCATTCGCGCACATTTTGATAGACTTCGGGTTACATTCTTCCTCCTTAAGATCGTAATATCTTCAATCTGTATAGTCTCATTCCACAAATTTTGAGAGACTTCGAGTGATTACATTCTTCTTCCTTAATCTCTTAACATCTTCATTGTGCACAGGCCATCCTCATTTTGAGAGATTTCGAGTAATTATCATAAAATTACTCTAAGTCTAGAACGTTCACTATAGAGCTCTTATATATGGCCACTAAAATAACTTGTTTAATTCCTTTAAACATACTTCGGGGTATTACAAAACTTAAAATAACCAGAATTTAATTAAATAAAGTAAATAAATAAAAGTATCATAATAAGTAAATCTAATAAAACAAAGCTAACACTAAGTTCATGTAATCGAATTAAAGTAAATAAAAAAACTAAAATAAAAGAATAATATATATATAACGGAATAAAACAAAGTAATTAAATAAATGAATTTAAATTAAATTAAAAGGATAAAATAAAAGGAACTACACTTAAAATAAACGACATTAAAAATGAATTAATGCAATAAAATTAAATTAAATTGAATTAAAAATAAATAAAATAAAACAACAGAAAATAAGTGAAATTAGATAAATATAATTAAAACATGAAATAAAAATAAAGTAAATGGAGAAACATAAAATACATGAAAAAATAAAATTGAATAGAATAGAATAAAATAAAATAAAAATAATTAATTAAATTACAATATTTTCTTTGCTCAACAACCAATGAAGGCTAGGAAAGAAAAATAAAAAGAAATAGAACATAGCTATAGCCAACTAATCACGTGGAAACCACGTGCAAGCCAACTTGCAAGCCAACGTGCAAGCCAAATCCGCATCCAGAAGATCTTTTAAGGCATCCGGAGGTAATGCCCAAGTGGTGAAGAATGTGGGCAAAGTGGCAGACATGGAACTCCCTCTTCAAGTCAGTGCTCCTCAAGTAGGATAGAAGCCAATGAGAGGTAGAGACATTGGAGGCTTGGAGCGGATCAACCTTAAAGCTTCCACCAAGTCACACATGAAATATATGGCAGAAATACCTAGTTCTCGTGCAAGGCGAAGACCATGCAAAACACCTTAATTACAATATTGATGCAATAGAATAAACCTTAATTAAATTAATTAAAATAAAATAGATGTAACGAAAAGAAGATTTTAAAAAAACAACAGAAAATAAATGAATGTAAATTACATTAAATAAAATAAAGGAAGCTGAACTTAAATTAGATTAATTAAAATATGAAATTCATGCGAAAAAGTTAAACTTAATTTAATAGTAAATAATATAAAAGAATAAATAAAGCAACAGAAAATAAATGCAATCAAATTCAATCAATAAAAGAAAAAAAGTAAAAATAAACTTAAATTAAATGCTATACTATTACTAAATTGAACACACAGCAATTCCCTTTTTCTTGTTTATGGATTTCAGCCCCGAAAATCCTCTTCTAGATCATCCGTGCAGCCGAGCCTCCTCTGCATCCAAAAAATATAATGGGTCCCAAAAAATAAAGGGTAAGGGACCATTAGCAGTAGCACTTTCGCTACTTTCCAGGTTCTTAAGAATTTTATCTGGAAACCCAAACTAGATAAGACGTTATCCACTTCTAACTGGAATAGCGTGTTCAATAATTCTTAATGATTCCTGATGCAAAATGCTTCATGATCCAATCTTCATTATGCAATTCCAAACAGAGAAGCACTTGATAAGAATTAAGAAATGTACCTAGTACCAACTGACATCACCAGCATAACGTGAAAAGGAGGCGAAAACAAAAGGGTGTTTAAAATTGAAATGTGGTTTTGAGTCGAACCACTATTACAACACACCTAATTGGAGTTGAAACCCCACAGTTCAGAAAAAATGGAACTATTAAGGATTAGCAGCCCCAATACAGTCGAAAAACAATGAATATTGCATGAAAATTATATTGAAACCAAGAAAGTGATCATACCTGATTCTTGCAGTGAAGCAGTTTACTTTCATTCTTAATAATTTTTTTTTAAAAAAAAAAGAAAAAAAAAAAGAAAAAAGATGCACGAAGAATATTGAAAATTCTTAACAACGCTACAGGGGAAACTAAAGAAAAGTGAGTTTAACTACCACAATTTCATTATATACTGATAAAGTTATGCTTACCATTGGACGCCTAAAGCTTTTACCTCTTTATCGCACGTGTGTACTAGGGCAGTCATATCAACCTGCAATGTGTGACAGACCATGCTTAATTGTTACATTGAAAACAGTTGGCTAGCACATCTTGAAAATGAAACATACTTCAGGCACAAATGTAATTGAATATTCTCGAGTCCCAGGGAATGCTGAAATTTATCCACAGACTCAACTTGCAAAAATACGTCCACTGATGAAGATGCCAATACAGTTGTGTTCAGACTTCATTATATCTAATGGACAGATAATATGTGAATATACCATTAAAGAGATATATACACTCGAAAAGACAGGGATAGAGACAGTATATAGAGAAGAAAGAATATAACAAGAACAAAGGAAACAGGCTATGGTAGTTTCTCACCTTTTGGTGAGCCTTTCTCTTTGACACGGAACCAGCAACATTTGCTTCTAGAACAGGAAGCTTGGGCTATGACACCTTTTCTCTGGGGTTTACTGACTTCAACAGCAGATTTTGGCCTTCTTGGTGGAGGTTTGAACTTAGCAGGATGCTGATACAATGGGCCAAAGAGCTTCTCGTTCCACTCTGCTCGATACTCTTTCGTTGAAGCTTCAGACGAAGATCTTTTACTCCAATCCTAGAATCCTTTCAGATCATAAAGATGTATCAAATCCCATCCCACCCAAGATAGATGTTGTAATAACATAGTACCATATACAAGATCTTATATAGCAGTAGAAGTTTGTTCAGAACATAGCATACTTGAGACTCGTGGTCCATTGTCCTCGAACAAATCATGTTGTCATTTGTCATCATGCTCTCTGTCTAAAAAAAGGAAAAAAAAAGTTGAATGTGGTAAAAAAAGATTTGCTGTGAAAACAGAACACACATATACTAATACTAATAGATTACTATAAGATTTGCTGTGAAATGGACCCCACACGATGGGTAAGGTCTTCTGGCATCCAAAAACAAAAGTTAAAGTACGAGTTTAACATGGAAATCCCTGAATTGCTAGAAAATAACAAAATCTTGATGTTCTCACCAAATTTTATCCGCTGGTACTCTTCTTTGAAATCGGCGGTTTCTGTGTTGGAAGTGCACCAAGGAAATTTGATTAAACAAAAGAAAAGACTTGTAGAAAAATGATTTAAATTCAAGAATCAAATAAAAAATAAAGTATAAAGCGATTAAATTTTAATGTAGACATTATCAGAGACCCCCACTAATGAGAAACACATCGGAAAATTTGGATGATCACCTTAAAGGACTAAAACTTATTATTCACCTGCATAAAGTGCTGTTGTAGTTTCTCATTCGTCAAGTTCATCCAAAATTGTTCACAGCTGTGGAAATACACAACAGAAAAATAATGTGTGCCCCGTTCAGAATTTTTCAGACATCACATGACTGCAAACAATTATGATCTAACAACAGTGAGAAAGATAAGGAAGCAAGCCAGTAAAGCACATAAAGTGAGCTAACCAGTGAGGTCTTCAACACTACTGCCCTCGTTATTACAAAAAGTTAGACAAAACAAAAGATAACACAAAGTTAGACAAAAAACAAAATACACTAAACAAAGTCCAGAGACATGATCATCGACTTATTCATTATTCCTTTTTCTTAATAATGTATATATATAAAGGGCAAAAGCAGGAAATAATGGCATACCTCTTGGCTGTGTGAACGGACACCATCATTCACCTAATCTTCATTATATCCTATGTTATCCCCCCAAATGTCAATGCTAGCAAAAAGGAGTCAGAAGGTAGCTCAAGCCATACAAACCTACTTGGAAGAAGCGTAGCACATCCAAATGGCGCAGCCAAAGACAAGGACATCAAAGACCTCATATGGAATGGACCAAAAACACATAAGAATGCACTGAGACTAATACTAACAGATTAATGCTAAAGATGTTATGTGAAATGGTCCACACAATGGGAAAGGTCTCATTGGCATCCAAAAATAAAAGTTAAAGACCAAGTTTAACTTGGAAATCGAAGATACCAAAACCTTGATGTTCTCACAAAATTTTATCAGCTGGCTCTTTCTTTGAAGTAGATGAATTCTGTGTTGGAAGTGCACACCAAGGAAATCTGATGAAATAAAACAAAAAACAGAAGAATGAATTAAATCAAGAATCTAAAGAACAATAAAGAGGGATTATTAAATTTTAATCTAGACATTATCACAAACCTCCACTAATGAGAGGAATACCAAAATCTTGGTCTTTGGAATTTTGTTGGTTTCCTTTCTTAATATAAAGAAAAAATAAAAAAATCATAAATCCAATAGATGAATGCAAGAAGAAATATTAACGACAATTACCACTGATGGTCCTTGGAAGTCTAGTGATTGCCTTGGAAGTCAATTGGTTGCCTTGATAGAAATACTAATGAGAGGTATACCAAAATCTTGGTCCTTGGAAGTCTGTTGGTTTCTTTTCTTAATATGAAGTGGGAGGGGGGGGGGGGGGGGGGGGGGGGGAACCCACAAATCCAATTGATGAATGCAAGAAGAAATATTAATGACAATTACCACCAATGAATATAATATGAGAAATTCGCAGAATAAGTTGCACAAAATTCCCAAATCCAAATGGTGAAAATACAAGTAGAAAGACTAAAGACAATTACAGCTGATGAATATACTATGAGAAACAGCAAAATTCCCAAATCGAAGATGCTATTCCAAAGAAATCACCCTGAAATTTAATGTTAGATAATTTTCTTTACATGGAAAAAAACATCTTTCAATTCACGAGCTCTTTACAGTGCACTTTGGCCTCATTCGTGCACATTTTGAGAGACTTCGGGTTATTACATTCTTCCTCCTTAAGATCGTAATAGCTTGAGACTTCGAGTAATTACATTCTTCCTCCTTAAGATCGTAACATCTTCATTGTGCACAGCCCATCCACATCTTTATCATAAAATTACTCTAAGGCTAGAATGCTTACTATCGAGCTCTTATATATGGCCACTAAAAATTACTTGTTTAACTCCTTTAAACATACTTCGGGGTATTACAAAACTTAAATTAACCAAAACTTAATTAAATAAAGTCAATAAATACAAGTATGATAATAAGTAAATCTAATAAAACAAAGCTAACACAAAATACATGCAATCGAATTAAAGTAAATAAGAAAAACTAAAATAGAAGAATAATATATATATATAAGCAATAAAACAAAGTAATTAAAAAATAAATGGATTTAAATTAAATTAAAAGGATAAAATAAATGAAACTACACTTAAACTAAACGACATTAAACATGATGAATTAATGCATAAAATAAAATCAAATTAAATTAAATTAAATATAAATAAAATAAAACAACAGAAAATAAGTGAAATTAGATTAAATATAATTAAAGTATGAAATAAAAATAAAGTAAAAGAAGATACGTAAAATACATGAAAAAATAAACTTGACTTGAATGGAATAAAATAAAATAAGAAAAATTATTAAATTAAATTACAATATTGATGCAATAGAATAAACCTTAATTAAATTATTAAAATAAAATAGAAGTGTAATGAAAAAAAAGATTTAAAAAAAAACAACAACAACAGAAAATAAATGAATGTAAATTACTTTAAATAAAATAAAGGAAGCTAAACTTAAAATAGATTAATTAAAATATGAAATTCATGCGAAGAGATAAATTAATAATTAATAAATTTAATTAAATAATAAAGTAAATAAAAGAAAAGAAAAATTAAAAAGAATAAATAAAGCAACAGAAAATAAATGCAATTAAATTCAATTCAATAAAACAAAGTAAAAATAAACTTAAATTAAATGCTATACTATTAATTAATTGAACACACAACAATTCCCTTTCTTGTTTATGGACTTCAGCCCCGAAAATCCTCTTCTAGATCATCCATGTCGCCGAGCCTCCTCTGCATCCAAAAAATATAACGGGTCCCAAAAAATAAAGGTAAGAGACCATTAGCAGTAGCACTTTCCAGGTTCTCAAGAATTTTATCTGGAATCCCAAACTAGATAAGACGTTATCCACTTCTAACTGGAATAAGAAGGACTTGGACACACATTTATACAGGAAAAAGAGCCAAAGCAACTGCACACTTGCACGTGTTCAATAATTCTTAATGATTCCTGATGCAACATGCTTCATGATCCAAAATCTTCATTATGCAATTTCAAACAGAGGAGCACTTGATAAGAATTACGAAAGGTTTCCTAGTCCAACTTACATCACTAGCATAACGTGATTACGTGAATAGGAGGCGAAACAAACACAAGGGTGTTTAAAATTCAAATGTGGTTTTGAGTCGAACCACTGTTACAACACACCTAATTGGAGTTGAAACCCCGCAGTTCAGAAAAGATGGAACTATTAAGGATTAGCAACCCCTATACATTCGAAAAACAATGAATATTGCATGAAAATTATATTGAAATCAAGAAAGAGATCATACCTGATTCTTGCAGTGAAACTTACTTTCTTGCTTTATAAAATTTTTTTTTTTTTTTAAAAAAAAAAAAAGCCCAATGCACTGAGAAGATTGAAAATTCTTAAAAACGCTACATGGGAAACTAAAGAAAAGTGAGTTTAACTACCACAATTTCATTATATACTGATGAAGTTATGCTTACCATTGGAACGCCTAAAGCTTTTAGCTCTTTATCGCACATGTGTACTAGGGTAGTCATATCAACCTGCAATGTGAGACAGACCATGCTTAATTGTTGTATTGAAAACAGTTGGCTAGTACATCTTGAAAATGAAACATACTTCAGGCTGAAATGTAATTGAATATTTCTCGAGTCCCAGGGAATGCTGAAATTTATCCACAGACTCAACGTGCAAAAATACATGTACACTGATGAAGATGCCAATACAGTGTTCAGATTTCATTATATCTAATGGACATATAATATGTGAATATACCCCATTAAAGAGATTTATACACTCAGACAAGACAGGGATAGAGAAAGTAGATAGAGAAGAAAGAATATAACAAGAACAAAGGAAAACAGGCTATGGTAATTTCTTACCTTTTGGTGAGCCTTTCTCTTTCACACGGAACCTGCAACATTTGCTTCTAGAACAGGAAGCTTGGGCTTTGACACCTTTACTCTGGTGTTTACTGACTTCAACAGCAGATTTTGGCCTTGTTGGTGGAGATTTGAACTTAGCAAGATGCTCTGCTCGATACTCTTTCGTTGAAGCTTCATACGAAGATCTTTTACTCCAATCGTAGAATCCTTCCAAATCATAAAGATGTATCAAATCCCATCCCACCCAAGCTAGATGCTGTAATAACATAGTACCATATACAAGATCATATATAGCAGTAGAAGTTTGTTCAGAACATAGCATACTTGAGATTCGTGGTTCATTGTCCTCGAACAAATCATGTTGCCATTTGTCATCATCCTCTTTGTCTAAATAAAGAAGAAAAAAAAGTTGAATCTGGTAAAAAAATAGATTTGCTGTGAAAACAGAACACGCATATACTAATACTAATAGATTACTGTAAGATTTGCTGTGAAATGGTCCACACAATGGGTAAGGTCTCCTTGCATCAAAAAACGAAAGTTAAAAAACGAGTTTAACTTGGAAATCCATGAATTGCTAGAAAATAACAAAATCTTGATATTCTCACCAAATTTTATCCGCTGGTTCTTTCTTTGAAATTGGCGGCTTCTGTAGTGCACCAAAGAAATTTGATTAAATAAAAGAAAAGACTTGTAGAAAAATGATTTAAATTCAAGAATCCAAATAAAAAATAAATTAAAATAAAGAGGGATTAAATTTTAATGTAGACATTATCAGAAACCTCCAGTAATGAGAAACACACATCGGAAAATCTTGGTTCTCGGAAAGTCTATCGGTTGGAAAGCCTTAGAAAGAAAAACATTTATGGAATATGATGAATGCAATTTCTTGGAAAGCCTGTCTGAATATAAAGAAAAACAAAACATCATAAATCCAAATGATGGATGCAAGAACAAAGATTAAAGAACATTTATATAATGAAGTATGAGAAATCCCACTATCCCAACTATAAGTCGCCCAAAATTCTGACTTATTCCAATGAAAACACACATAAATTTAACTTAAATACCTCTCTTCAGATGGGAAAAAAAAAGGCGTCTGTCGATTTCATAAGTAACCACCACCATCCGCTCGACGTGATACAACCCAGAATCTTGATTCCAATACAAAATTATTAGAGGGGAAAATCAAAAGAAAACTGGAAAGAGAGAGAGACATTGAAGTACTTCCTAATGCAAGAACCACCAAAAGAAGAAACAAACATTGGAATTTGGGAAAGAACAGAGAGGCAAGAGCTCGAAGGGGAGAGTGAAAAACCCTTATTAGATCGGAAGTGGAGTACAACAATACGAAATGCCTTGGGGGACTGATAGGTCATTGATTATATAAACCGGGAATGAAATATGACCGTTGGAAGCCCATACACCAAATGGGCCTTGGATTGATTCTTAATTTTGTTTGTTTGGATGAGCGGACTGATTCTTAAATGACATGTGTATGTTATGACTCCCGAATTTGAAATTATATTACGACAATGCTCCAATAATTATTGAAATGTTTGTATTGAGTTTAAAAGATTATAATATATTTAATGTGAATATATTTAATTAAATTTATATATTATATCCAATATAGTAAAATTAGTGTAGCCAAAAAATATAGTAAAATTAGAGCATAAAATACTAATCTAAATTTATATAAAAAATTAATTAATTATAAACATACTTTAATTACTTTATTGAAATGTATATTTAAAGAAATTATTCTTTCTCCTCCGCCAAAAAAAAAAGAGAGAGAAATTATTCTGCTATAAAAAAATTTTAATACTAATTTTTAGTACCAGGTTTACTTTTAAAATTTATTTTTTATAATAAAAAATAAATTAATAAACTATACATAATACTACTATAAAGAAAAAATTAATTATTTTAAAATGATTTCATTGAATAGATATATTTAATAATTAAATCTAAATCTTTTAATTAATTGTAGTTAAATTTAACTAAAAATTTATTGAGGGTCTACTTGGGAATTAGTTGTTTATGAATTATGTGAGTAATTTGAATAATAAATTAATTAAAATTAGTTGTTTGGCAGTTTTGATGCAAATTTTTTTGTCTAGAATAAGCTAACTTTAAAATACTGCTATTTGCAACGGTTTCAAAAAGAACTGATTTAACACTATTTTAAGTTATACTGTCTTTTTAAATAAGCTAATTTATCTTAAATTGACTAGAATAAATTAATTTTATTTAGTTTATTTGTCAAACAATAGCAATTTGATCCCATATGTGGAATGTGGGAACATTAACAATATGAATGAAAGTATCAAGTTAGGTGGAAGCAGCAGCAGCTCAGATTCTGAAGACGAGGAGTTTGACATTGACATGCTTGCATATCCACGTCGGGGCATGATCACAGGTTCTTTTAAGGTTGAGCCGTCCTAGTTCCCAAACGTTGTTCCTAAATGCCAATTTCCATTTCATCCGTTTGTGGATTGCAATCGCTCCTGTTGTGTCTTGTCCATCGGATCCGGAGGGGAGAAGGAAAGGATTTCGTGGGAGATTTGAGGTTGTTCTATTCATAGATAAAAACCCTCTAATTCCTACATATGTGAATTTGAGAGCATCAGAAAATTGTGCAGAGACCCTTGTCTCTGTGAGTGATCAATGCGAAGAAGTCAAGCAACCAGTTCGAGCAAGAATTAAGATCTGAAATAAAAGCTTTGCGGAGCAGTTTTTCTTGAACGGTGACACAATGGTGAGATTGTGTTTGTGTTTATGTAATGAAGGGTCATGGGAACACAGATAAATATGTTGTGCTATATGCAATTTGGATTTCATCCTGTAATGCTTCGGAGTTGGGATCATGAATATCTACAGTGCTGAACATCAACCACAACTTTCTTTTTGAAAAGCATTAGCTGCTCTTGTTGGGAGATCTTTATGGCTTGTGGATGCTAAAAAACACCATAGCTTTTTTTGGTAAGCAAAAACACCATTGCTAAGTTGTCTGCATTGAACAATTTGAAGGCATTTATTTCAAAAAAACAATATGAATCAAACATTAACAATTACAAAGCAATTTCTCATATGTGGTGAAAATGAATTTGATCCCATATGTGGAATGTGGAACATTAACAATAGCAATTTCTCATCCCCACCCAGCCCCTTGTAAATAAAACAATTTTGATATCACCTTCAATCGATTTTGGTTTTGTTTACCATGTGGATCGTTGGCTTGGCTTGTCTTTTTTTTTTGGTAAATTGTGTGTGGGTATATGTGAAAGCTCAAATCACACAAATTACAAAAAGGATTAGAGGATAAAGGGGAGGGATATGGGGTGAGGGGGATCAAACCCCAACCTATGGTTGGGAGACGAGGGACTTGACCACTAGGGTAAGTCCCCAACCCGGCATGTCTTGTCTTGTGTATGATATTTTATGATTTTGCTTTAGAGTTATGTTTATCAATTATCAAGCTTCCTTGGATCATTATCATTAAACATTGCCATGTAGTTTATTATATGTATATATATGATGCATGTCCAAGAACGATTCGGTTTCTGTCCATACTAGCATAAATCTTGATATCCATACATGCTAAACTATGAGTACAGAAATGATCACTGCGAATTAATGAGATTTGTTGCTATTGTAGTGTTAAAAGCTGTTATGGAAAGGCAATATCATAAATAATTAATTATGACCGAAATTGATGCAGTGATTGGCAATTGATTAACATAATGATTGATTCCATAACCATTATTGCATTATTGCAACCGGAATCATTTTACAATAATTTAATATTTATTCAAAATATCTACTATATGTTTGCAACAAATTTTCATTTGTTGTTTATAATCGAATATTTCATTTAATGTTGTTAAATGAACTTTGTGCTACTCGAACCTCTCATCAATGTTACGCATAATCAATGCATAGCAATATGCTATGCTATAAAGCTTTTATAAAGTGATGCATTTGTTAACGAAGAACTATCTGCATCCGACAATAATATAGTTTACAGAGACAATATTGTGTACTATTTAACACTTACACTTGTGCTGCTCTTAGGGACAACACATGATATGCTATTTTCCTCCATTATGACTATCCATTATGTAGCATAAATAAGAAACGATCACACTAAATGCACAATTATTTTAGATATATAACCACATTTAAAGAAATAAATTAATCAACCCATTAATGAGATTAATCTTTTCATCATTTGCGCAGTTATTTTTGGTAGGTGGATATCTTCCTTTAAATTTGTAGCATACATCATTTAATGGAAAAACTAATTAAATTTACACAGTATTTCAATCATAACACCATAGTAATTCTGGACCTCCAGATTCATGATGTAAACTTAATCGGTCCACGACTAGGAAAAACAAATAATCCCTTCTTCTCTTTTTAGGGTCTCAGATTCAATTTTGGATGGATTTACCTGCGAATGCTTTAAAGATGGCATTTTATATATTTTCATCACACAATTACTAACGTGCAATATAAGTATCATTTATTTTCACAGTTTGTAGAGTGTGTTCCAATTACTAGTAATATGGACAAATGATGTAATGTAACATAAATACTTGTATATCAAAAACTCGTTCACCCAACAAATATATAAATGAAACAAGAAGAAAGCTCCCACCCAAAAATGCAAAAGAAACACGATCCCAAACCACCGTGGGTTAAATCAGTGCAGAGTTTGACATGAAAACCTGGAAGAAAAAAAAAAAAAATTACCCATTAGAAACCTTATACTGATCCCATCTTGTCCACAAAGCTCTCTACCATCGTCCGTCCATTGATTATTTTTGTCGTTCCTATGATAACATCATAAGCCATTCCTTCCTGCACACACATAAATTGCACCAAAATTGATGAAGCAACGATGAAGGAGCGAGAGAAACGAGAAAAAATCACAGTTGCTTCCAACAATATGACAAGGAAAACACCTCAATTAATCCCACACGAACATCCTCAAAGCAAAAAATGACAGTCGTTTACATATTAAAATTATTGTTGGCATTGTATTTATTATCTTCAAGAGGGCAAAAAAAGAAAAGGAAAAAAAAAAAAAAAATCACCTGTGAACTGAGGAAACGAAGTGCAGAGATCTCAGCAGATGTTACTCCGCCAATGAAAACCACAAGGACTAAAGAACGCCTTCCATCAGCAAGTCTGGAAAAAGGAACTGCATATTAGCACCTCTATCATGAAGCCTGAGTTGAGTGGAAAAAGTTTTCTATGTTCATGCAATCTATCTACTCAACCAGAAATAAAACAATTTCAAAAGCATGCATTCAATTATCCCATTGACAAGATTTAGGTTTCAACTTTTGTTTTCAGGTTGAGGGAAGGGGAGGGGGGTTGAGGACGCAGAGTTATCGCATCCTATTCATCTTATATAAATGTGAAGGGCATTACTTCTCTGAACCATTTGTAGATCCCGGCAGCGTGTCATAAGACGGGATGCTGGAAAATCCACCCTGCATAAATATATACAAGGTTTTGTATAAATCATTTGCTGAGGATGGACGAAAAAGATGGGATTGTATGAAGAGATGTGAGAAGAGGACATACTCGCTTGATTTCAGAGTGTGGCCCGGGCAGCAATCTCAGTATTTCCTCAATGGGCCGCCTGGAGTAGAAACAAAGATGAAATAACAGAACTAAGAGTTTATTATTAATGTGCTTCCGTATACTTAAATCAGTTTGCAAATTGAGAATATCAACATTTAGGGAGTAGATATGGATTAATATGCTAAATTTTAAAATGTTAGATTTTGAAGCATATTGGGGAGTATATACATATTGGATATGCTATATGCTACTTGTTATCTGCTATCTACCAAACATATTTAATTAATAAATCTGCCATTATTATGTACTGGTCAGATCTAGTATTAATATATGCTACTTAAATCTACTAGTCAAATATGTTATCTTCTTACATCCAAACAAGGCCAATATCTGTTTTGTTTCATTAAGTTGACAGGAAGCAACAGCAAACTGCAATACAGAAACAAAGTACAAAACATTTGAAAAGAAACTTTTAGCATTGTTTCACCAGAGTACATAAATCATGATGAGAGATATAAAATCAAATAATCAATTAAACTTCAAAACCGGTGCCTAACACACTTGATTTATTCTTCAGCCAATACGACAAGGCATAAACAAGGATTAAAATACGACAAACAACATGAAAGAAATGGCTCACCATCCTGATCTTATTGCATGCTGAACAAGCCGAATGCTGAGAGGTGCATATCCAGAGAAAACATACGAAATATCACTTGGACTGCGAAAAAATACAACATCCTGTAAGTATAAGAAGAAAAACAGAAATGGATAAACAATTGTATGACACAAATCAAAATTTTCGTCCTTCCAGAGGCCTCCAGCTAAGAAGCCTATAAATGAATTTTCTACTCCCCGGATTATGCAAGATATGAGACCAAAGAAGACACATTCCTACATTTTTTGAAATTTGAACAAGACCAGCATTCATTCATAGTTGTGGCTGGATGAAATTTGCTAATGAAAACGAGCTAAAACAAGATAAACTCATCATTGATAGTGCAAAAGAATCTGAATAATCCTCATAATCTTTATCATTGTTGAAGCCTTCTGTAGGATCATTAAAAATTTTGCCACACATTGGATGGATTGTTCATTGAAATCAATCATCAAACAAAATTTTCAGCAGTCTAAACTAAACACAAGTTATGTTACCGGATAAGTTTGATTCCCATCTAATGAAGAATATAATAGGAGTACAAAATTGGTATAAGCATGAATATTTTAACAGTTAAGTTAAAAGCGAAAGAAGTTTACTTGGCTGTGTCAGTGTCCTCAACTACGAGTTGCAAAGCACGTTTGATAGTGAGCCAGTTACTCTTTGAATCCTGCAAGATACAAACTGAAAAATCAACACACCTTGAAGATTCTCTTTGATTAATTGAGGCAGTTGGCACACAAACAGAAAATTTAATTTGACCTGTTTCCTAAAAACTCCAGCTTTTTCCAAGTTATTCAGTGTAGTAATATGTTCGAAACCGTAGCTGTGAAGAAACTCTCTCCTGAATGAAAAGGTCAAGAGTCAACAGTGTTCCTAATATTATGTAATATTTCAATTTAACGTAAGATTGAATGCAGTATAAATGGCACTCACCTCAAATAATCGAAATTCTTCTTTGGCAACCCTGAGTTTGTTATTGAAAATAATATTAGGAGACGCAGTACATCCACAAAAGGCTCCTGCTTGTGAATCATTTCTTCAATATAATCAAAGCATCTGAAATCACACACAACATTTAGTCAGCTTCAATTGTAGATAGAGACTAGAATGACCATAACTAAATCTTAAATTAGACAAGAAAACGTATTGCATTGCTGTATGAGGTCATCAGGTTCGTGACAAACATTTCATAGCTCTGAGCCTCCACAAGAGTCTGTTCCATATCAAGTCTCCCAAGAAATGATGGTTTCGATGTAAACGTTGATAAATGTTGAGCAAGATTTATGTGCCTCTGCGTTGGCAAGGTCATGCTTATTACATGCACTAAATTTTCAACATTGACATGAGTTCAGAAAGGAAACTCACGGTCATTTCGGGCAAGGAGTTAAGCTTCTTCACAAAATCCTTCAGTTCCGAAACTGTCTGAGTCTGTGTAGGGACAGAATCAGGATTTATGATGCAGTTGAATTCATGTTATACAACACAATAAAAGAAAATGGGAAAAAAGTTTGGCCAGATTAAGATTTTCTCAGATTCTATATATTTATGCCCCTACCTTCACATGTGAATGACTATTTCCATTTTCATGCCATTTCTATTTGTGGATGTTCTATATTTTATCACAGAACTTTAATTTTTCACTAAAGAACATTTAATTAGATTCATTCAGTAAAAAGGATGCCAGCACCAGAATCAATCCCACTAAGAATGTGTTGTAGACAGTCAGTGGGTTTTATATACACACACATATTTTATTAAGTTTGCCGATACTACAAAAAATATCATATATCGGGGAAAGAAAAAATTTTCTTATTCTTTGGTTTCCAATCAAAAGTGCCTTCAAATATTTTTTAGATATTAAAAACCATCATTCCCTCTAAATTTACAACTTAATGATTTCATTTAGCTTTATCAAGTGGGCTCTTACATATATATTCACATACAGGTCCAAAACAAAAACAGTTCATGGATGCAATATCTACAAAAGGATCCATAATTACATGAGATGCAAAAATCCAAAATATTTGCTCTGTAACAATACTTTCCTACATCCAGAAGCCCAATAGCATTGCAAAAAAGTACTCTTTCAAAAGGGCAATTTAAACAAATCAAAACAAGAGATCGATAATGGATATGTCAGATACTTAAAAAATTTGTTGGGTGAGAATAAATCTTCCACACCGTAAAGATACACAAGGACTTCAACTTCAACAATGATATGTGACTTTGTGCATTATGGACCACGTAACTTCAGACTGGTATACAAGACAATTTGTAAAGGATATATATATATATATATATTAAGTCAAAATATCCCAAATTAATGTCTACTAACAAAAGCACTTTCTCAACACTTCTGAGTACAAAAATATCTTTTTACCATGGTACATGTAACTTCCAATTGCAAATCATCATTACTTATGAAGAAAAAATCAAGTTAAATAAGAAATAAAAAGCAAGCTCAAACTTTGTGTCAATAGACAACTCACAGTAGTAGAAATATCTGTATAGTCTTGCTTCATGGATGTTGCCTTTTGACGAAGAACCTGAAAAATACTGCAAACAGCAATTAAAGACCGGAGATTCAATAGAAACATGAAAGAAACATATCAGGGCAATATTTTGAGACGTCTTCTTTGGAAAGAATTCAAAGAACTAGTGAATGCAATTATCTAACAGATGCAACAAATAGTTCAACCTGGACAACAACTTCAAAGTTCATGTCACGTATCTCCTTGAATAATTTGTCACTGCAGCAGAGACAACAGAATGTCTATTCATTAGAATGTCCAAAACAAAAATAAAAAATAAAGAGAGGAAGAAGATTGATTTTAGTTTGGAAGTACATTGGAATATGGTCATAGCACAATGATGCCCACACAAATTCACTAATTCACTAATTATACAAAAACGGCTGTCTCAGTTAATGAAATTCACTAATTGCCTACCTAGAATTAAGGGGAACTTTAATCTTCTTCCCTTCTTGCTGACCTCCCATGATGGATGAATCAAGCTCCACAGCACCATTATTGATACCAAGAAACTGCATCAAATCTATTAGAGACACTTACAAACAAATCCGAAAAGGGAAATATAAAGAACTTCTATTATGTAATTGAGTGGTTAAGGAGCTTCTGATTGCATGACATAAATTACTTTAGCTGCAATAATAATGGATTAAAACTAATTTCTTTAGTCTGTTTGATAACAGAAAAACCACCGACTTAATTGATTACATAGATTTGAATGTTATGTGTAAATACTAAATAGTCTTCAAAAATCTATCTATCTATTTATATAGTCAAACCAGAGCATCGGTGATCTATACATACAACCAACTAATTGATATCAGCTAATAGCCAAATAGGCTATGGTCCATTTCATGTTTCCCACAACAATGATTTAAAGTGGAATTTTGATGAGAGAGAGAGAGAGAGAGAGAGAGAAAGAAAGATATTGCCTATAATGGTAGTTCTACCTCATCCAACAATCCCTCATAAGTCAATTGAGAACACATAGGAGTGACCATATCAACCTGCAAAAAGAAAATAACAATCTGAAGTCACAAGAGTCAAAGACATGCCTATATACGAGAACTATAGTTAATATTGAGTGATTTTGAACAAGTGCAATTAACTTCAGGATGTTTCAGAACATGTAATTTTCAAATTAAGAGGACCATGAAATTGTGTTATTAATTGAACAAAGAATACTACTCACAGAGAAAATACACTATAGGGGAAACAAGGTTATAATACAGAAAGGATTAAAAAGAGGGAGCGAAAGTATACCTCTCTATCTAGAAGAATAAGAGTATTTATTTCTGGAATGCCCATCTGTGATTCCAAAAGACATATATTTTCAGTGTTTATTCAATACAAACATGCTGAAAATGAGAAGGGGAAAAAAATAATAATAAAAAATCTAGTGAAGAATGGTTACATCTGATGTATTCACAGGTTCTTCAGCTTGCATGCGACTCATAATGTCAGCAATACGGGTGGCTGCTTTTCCTTTGGCCCTAACATTTGGAATTACTCCAAAAGAGAACTGTATTACAATTAAAAGAAGAAAAAGTAAACTACAAGCCACATATTAACTTTTTCCATTGCGTACCAATATATCTGATTGATTAAAGATAAGTAAAGCCCTAAAATTGTTAGGGTCTAGATCAACAACACTAGAAAAAATTGAAGAAAAAAAATTATTCAAGCATACCTCCAGATTGTGAAGGGCTTTTGCAATATGCCAAAGAGAGGTGGCATCTCCATCAACCTTATATTCCTGTAAGGCAAATCCTCAGACTATCACACATGACAAACTCTAAAAAAGACAAAACTCAAAACTCTACTGATGCAAGTAATTAGTTATTTCAACATACTTTCAGAGCAAGGTCGAGTTCGAAAGATAATATATCTTCATCTAGTGGAATCATGTATAACGGAAACTCTCCAATGATCAATAGTTCATGAACTTTTTCCTCCTCAAGTATCTGCAAACACAAGTGTAGTTACATGTTACAGCAATCAGTTTTATTAAATTTATCAATTCTATGGGGACCACGGTCCTTACCTTCTCACACGCAACCACTCGTCGTGGAACAAAGTAAAGATAATATTCCCTGTGAATCCCTTTTGATGTATCATTGTGAATGTGCGATGAAATGAATTTCATCAAGTTGAGCTGTGATCGAACAAGATAAATCACTTTAGTGCGGTCTGTTTGAATTGGTTCGGCTGTTAGGTGTCGCAACTCAGCACCATGTTTCTGACCATAAGAAACATCATCAGTTCATATTAGCTCGTAGACAACTATAGCAACAGACATTCACAGCACCGAAATTGCTAGTAAATTTTCTACTAATTAAGCTGTCGGTGATCCATGTGTTTCTTTTTCAGGTTTTGGTGTGATTATATGAAATTAAAAAAGAACTTTATTGAAACCAGAGCCAGAATTTTGAAAATTGTGAAACTGACTAACATTCATTATAATTAAGGTAACAAATAGCCAACAGGTTTCCACTAAACCTGGGGGGTATTGGATTGTTTCTACATGAACATTTTACTCTTTCTAAAAATTTCCAAACCATTGGCAACAGAAAGGAGAATAAGAGAATGGAAAAGAGAAGGTTCGACAATGTATAATCCCACATAAAATTTAACAAAAATGATCAATCACGCGGGTGAGTTACCTTTAATTCTGAGCTTTGAACAAGAAGCGAGAGCGACCCACTAAGCTTCGGATCAATTACCAAACATTTGTCCCCTCGAATCTTAAGAAAACAAGAGACAATCATAATAACCACCATCAATGAATTTACAAATAAATCGAAAACTTACGTACACTATTAAATATAACCACAAAATAAAGTAATTTCTGAATTAGTGAATCGAAATAAACAAAACTCACATTTTTAAGAATACTTTCGAGCTCCGCCTGAGCTCGGGCTCTGAAATTAAAATAAAAAATAAATAAATAAACCTAATCAATCAAAAGTAGAAGTAAGAAGCTTTCATAAACAATCAAAGGCCAAGAAAGAGTGGAAACGTTACCGAATAGCAGTGAGGTTGATTGGGGCATTGTCCAAGTTGGGAATCTGAGACATTGTTCTAATCCCTATGCGGATGTGTTTCGGTGCAAAGTGGGTTTTCGAGTGATTGATCAGTTCTTCCCAACTTTCGTCTTCAAAAAGAGAACGGGGGCGGCTGCCAGTAACGCGGGAGTCGTTTAGCTCTGATATCGAAGAGGAAGACGATGGCTTTTCGTAAGCGTTGTGGGGAAAAAGAGACGAGCAAGTGGATTCATTGATTAATAAAGTGTTTTGGGGTTTTTTTTTTTCCTTTTTCATCAACGGATTGTCGCTTTTAATCTTGTTTCAAATATTATTGGTGTAGCTTGTCCAAAAAAAAAATATTATTGGTGTATATATGAATCTTAATTCAAAGATTTATGTTTTAATTATTTAATGAATAAATTAGATTATTCAAAAATAAGAGTCACTTCCTTCTTAATTAGTTAGATTATTCAAAAATAAGAGTCACTTCCTTCTTAACATAATTTATAAATTTATGTGATTGTAATGTGTGAATTTTTAATCGATGTGATAATTTATTTATATATGATGTGATAGTTGGGTGTTTGATGAATATATTTATTTATTAATGTGATGTGATGACAGTGGCATTTGGTAATTAAAGTTTTTAATTATTTTTTAATAGAGACTTCGATACATTATTGATGGCTCCGCCTAGGGTTTCTTGTGCGACCAGGGTCTCGTCCAAGTCTCAGCGGCGCCGCCCCATGATCCTGGAGGAAAGTCTCCTCCTTTTCCTCACCCCCTGCTACGCCGGCTTCGGTGTCCTTCTTGCCGATAGAGGGACATTCTCAAGGTGTGTCCTTCCGCGACATTGTCGCCTCTTCTCCGGATCCTGAGGTGCCGGCTGTGTGTCCTCCACTCGTCCCTCGTGATTGGCTTAAGGAGGGTCGGAAAAATTATTTTTTTAGTCCGTTTTCTTTATGAATTTTCCAAATCCGTCCTTTAGTAATTTTTTATCCGATATGGTCCTCTACATTTACTAATTGTATCCATTTTCGTCCTAATTGACTAATCCCAAATTATTTGCAGATAATTTGTCACCTGGCAAAACAAAACACCATTCTACACCACGATAGTAAATGTTGACAATTCAACGCCCAAATTCAAATTAACTATTCAAATGGATGAAGCAAAACAATGGAATGGAAACAAAACTCATTTGATTAATATACCTTTACAACCAAAGCTGATACACCGTTTGTCCCAAGGACAACCAAATCGGAATCTCTTCTGATTCAGGCAAAGCAACGTGAGAGGCGGGGAGATGAAGAAATCGAATAGAGGAGCCTTGATTTGTTCCAGTTTGCGGCAAGGGTTAGGGTTCTTTTTCGGTTTTGGAAATAACAAAATCTCGACGGCAGGGGCGGCGGTGCCCGGTTTCTTGCTCGATTTCTCCTTCAAATCAGCGTAACCACCATCTCCGGAGCTAGACAACAGCGTTAGTAGTCGCGGCTGCGGGCCGAAGTCCCAAGGTAACCAAATTTGGGGCGGCGGTGGTGGTGGAAGGGAAATGGGAAGTGATGGGCGGAGGTCGCCCCAGCTCGGCGGTGGAAACTGCGGCGGCAGTCGTAGGTGCCGCACTTGAGGGATTCGAGTATGTCGTCGTCTACGCGGGAACGAACTCTCCGTAGCCGTCGATGGCGTGGTTCTTGAGGCTCCTCATACTTCGCTTTCTAGGGATGGTGAGTGGCTGCCGGCGAGTCGGTGTGGGGTGAGTCGGGTAAGTCAGTTTCCTCCTCCTCCGCGCACCGTTATTGCCTAAATAGTGGGGCTCATGATGATGTTGATTCTCAAACTCCATGATTTCTTATAAGCTTAGACTCAACAGCTTATTTGTAAACTCCGACTTTCTTATATGTATAGTTCTATGTATATTTTTAGTATGCGTATGCGTTAACTAATGAATCATGTAGAATCAAGAACGATTGTCATTTAATTCAAGGAAGGTTGCACCCAATTGAGGGATTGGCTTGAGGGAAACAGTGGTGATGGCTTCTAACCGAGTGGAATTGTCAATTATAGGCCACGGTGGACTACAATGTTGATTTTCTTGTCCACATCAGTAAACCATTTGGGATTAGGCAATTAGGACCAAAATGGATATAATTAGTAAATATAGAGGATCATATCGGCCAAAAAATTACTAAAGGACGGATTTGGAAAATTCATAAAGAAAACGGACTAAAAAGACAATTTTTCCTAATGAGGGTCTAGCGTCAATTGATGAGGAAGGCCCTCATCGACGGTGTCCAAAAATTTGATTCGATAAGTCGGTGCTGGACGATCTCTTTGAACCATGGAAGGATACTCTCATCCTTAAAGTGCTTGGCATTACGGTTGGTTATATTGCCATGAAAGAGAGGTTAACTCGTGCATGGAAGTTGTCAGGGATGTTTGATTTACTAGATGTGGGTCATGGTTGTTTCTTTGCGAAATTTGGTAACCCGATTGATAGAGATAAAGTGCTTGCAGGAGGGCCGTGGACGGTGTTTGACCATTGCTTGGCTATTACAAGATGGTCTGCAGACCTCAACCCGAGGACATCCAAGGTGAACACTATTCAGTCGTGGATTCGGATTACGGAACTCAAGCAAGCGTACTACAATGAAAGCGCTTTGCGAGTTATTACTGCGGCTATGGGAACACTTGTCAAAGTAGATAAAAATACTACGGCTGTTTCTAGAGACCGTTGTGCACGGGTCTGCGTGGAGATCAACCTTGACAAACCGCTGCTGGGAGTGTTGGATGTCGAAGGTGACATAGTCTAGGTTGTCTATGAGGGTCTACATATGTTGTGTATGCAATGTGCAAAGTTTGGTCATATGAAAGACCGGTGTCTGAACACTACGCGCAAGATTAATGCTGGGGTTGTTACTCGGACTAAGCAACCAAAGGAGGTGGATCCTGCTCCTGCGCCGGTGGATGTGGATAATATTGAGTCGGCACGGCAATCGGGATCGAAGGTCGGCCTCAAGATGGAGAGGAGGATGAGCCGATAGACTTAGGAGTTGAGGAGTGGATGGTGGTGAAAAGAAGGAAGCCACGACAATTGAAATTGGGAAATTCTAGAGGTCGGAATAAAGGGCCTGAGAAGGTACTTGATGCTCAGGGTACAATGCCAGATGCTGGACGTGTTCGGAACACTAAGGGTGATGAGCTTCAGGCTCGTGTAGTAGTGGATAAAGAGGAGCATGGACTTAATATTGTGGAGCAGCGGGAGAGGCCTTTGGGGAAGCTGGAGGGAGCTGGCATTGGTGACACTTTTCCATTAATGGTTCCTTCCCTGGACTATGGTGTGGGGAGTGTTGAGGGAGTTACCAAGCCTTCCACTAGAGTTGATAAGTTATTACATAGTGTGAAGAAACCTCAGACTACCAAGAAACCAGCACGAGGAGATGAGGCCAAGAAGTCAGGGAGGGTGGATGAGGGTTTGCATGGAAGCAAACAGGACGTTGAAGACCTATTCCCGGCCAAATTTCGCCACTTATTAGATGGAGGGCCTGGTGATGAGCTTGCTATTACCTCTGGACTAGGGAAGATGTTGGATATCAATTTGGAGAGTCTTGGCGAAGTTGCTATGGTAGTCAGTGGGGATCAGGAAGGGCTGGCACTTCAGGATACTTTGGCCTTAGTGCCGCAATGAATGTCTTCAATGATTTTTCTATACTTGCATGGAATGTGCGTGGCATCATACAAGGTACTACTCAACGCCACCTTTCGGATCTTCTCCGTATGTTCAAACCTTCTTTGTTGATTCTACTAGAGCCTCAGGGTCCGTTCTCCAGAGTTTGGGTTAGCTTATATCGAATGGGCTATGAGGCTGTTCAAGTGATTGAGTGTGCTGGACGCGCTGGAGGGAATTGGGTTCTCCGCCACATGGGAAAACCATATGATATCTCTGTTCAATATCTCCACAATCGGTCACTTGCCGGATTAGTAGGGATACTTTGGTATGGTACTGCACAGCGGAATATGCCAATCCTATCGCCCGGGAGAGACTGCTCAATTGGAGGGATATGCGAGACCTAGCCAACAAAATTCAGGGGGCCTGGTTGGCAGTGGGTGATTGGAACGATGTTTTATCACCGTCAGAAGCATTGGGTATTTCTGCTCCATCCAACCAGTGTCTTCAGTTTCTTGAAGTATTGACAGATTGTGGTTTGGAGACTCTCACTACAACGGGAAAATCCTTATACATGGCAGAGAAATACAACCGGGGGTCCCTTGGCACGCAAACAACTTGATCGAGCCGTTGCGAATGCAGGTTGGGTTTCTCAATTTCCTCGTTACCAGGTAGAGGTGCAAGGGCGGCGATCTTCAGATCACAACCCACTCTTGCTTAGATGCTCTGTCGGCCGGCGTAGGGTTTCTGGAAAACCATTTAGATGGGAAGGAATGTGGTCTGCACATCCTATGTACGGCAGCGTTGTGGACACCTCATGGAATGCGACAGATCTGCCCCTGCATGTGCGCCTCGATGACATTAAAAATGCTTCCATCAACTTCAACAAAACTATATTCGGTAATCTTAAACGTCAAAAGAGGAAGATTTTGAGTAGACTGGAGGGAGTGCATAGATGTCTTCTACGAGTCGACTCGTCAACATATGCACGACTGGAGGTTCAGCTTATGCAGGATCTTGATGTTCTCCTACGCCAAGAAGAATTGCTATGGTATCAGAAATCTCGGGATAAGTGGATCTTGTATGGTGATCACAATACGAAATATTTCCACAATATTACCCGTATTCGGCGACAACGATCAACCATTACGGGTTTGAATGTCAATGGAGTATGGTCTACGGATGATAGCCTTCTCCAAGATCATGTTCGGGGACATTTCATACAGTTATTTGGATATTCTAACTCCTCCTCACGGCCCCCCTTATGTTGGCTCCTCTTCCTCCGCTGGATTCATTCCATCAGTTGGACCAAGATGT
Organism: Hygrophila difformis; assembly: GCA_030278955.1. Lineage (NCBI taxonomy): Eukaryota > Viridiplantae > Streptophyta > Magnoliopsida > Lamiales > Acanthaceae > Hygrophila > Hygrophila difformis. The sequence continues at coordinate 40,633,285 of JAOANR010000015.1, forward strand.
TAGTCATCAGGAACTCTCAGATGTGGTCAAGAATCTCAAGGGTTTTGCGGCACCCGGACCGGACGGCTTTCCGGCAGAGTTATTTAAAACGTATTGGGAATCGGTTGGTGGCACTGTTTATGACTGTTTGCAGAGCTTTTCGTGATGGTTCTTTTGCTTAATAAGTCTCGACCACTTTCATTTGTATAATTCCCAAGGTGGCCATTCCTAGTGAAGTTCGTGACTTTCGACCAATCTCCCTTTGCAATGTTTGTTATAAGTTTATAACTAAAGTCATAGTGAATCGATTCTGGCTGCTCCTCCAGAGGTATATTGGCCCCTATCAGTCCGCTTTCCTGCCGGATCGTAGTACAGCATCAAATGCTATCATCCTGCAAGAAGTTATCACCTCCTTCCGAAATAAACACAGGCGCTCTTTGGAGCTTTTGTTGAAGATTGACTTGGAGAAGGCGTACGACAACATCTCTTGGGACTTCCTGGAGAATTGCTTTGTTGAAATGGGTGTCCCAGTGCGACTTCTTCAATTGATAATGTTCTGTGTGAGGTCTCCCGTGTACTCAATCCTTTTGAATGGTGTTGCACTAGAGCCTTTCTCGCCGGCTAAGGGTTTACGGCAGGGTGATCCGTTGTCCCCCTATTTGTTCATTGTGGTAGTGGAAAAATTATCCAGAACAATCATTCAAGTCGTTGGACTTGGTCAGTGGCTGCCTATTTCCATAGCGCGGGGTGCCCCATCCCTATCGCACTTGATGTTCGCCGTTGGTTTATTATTATTTGCCAAAGCTACTCCTGAGAATGCTCGGGTTATTGATGGGATTCTGGCTAGCTTTGCATGGCATTCTGGGCTCCGTATGAACACTCGAAAAATCATTGGCTTTTGCGTCCGCGGCTGTTCCCCCCTCCACAATTATTGAGCTCCATTCAATCCTAAACATTGAGTTCTCGTCGGATATTGGTCGCTATCTTTGCTTTCCAATTGTTCATGTCCGTGTTAGATACTCTCATTTTGACAACCTGGTGGAGCGTATGCATGCCCAACTCAGTTCCTGGAAGCGCTCTCTGTTGGGGAAAGCAAGCAGGTTGACATTGGCTAGGTCGGTCCTTTCTGCTATACCATCCTACATCTTGCAACTATTTTGGTTACCCTCGGCGACTTGTGATCAATTGGATCGGCTTATTCGTACGTTTCTCTGGAAGGATGCGGGTGGCCGAGGACTTCATCTAATCGGATGGCATCGGGTGGCACTCCCACGAGTTATGGGGCGCTGGCATCCGTTCTACTCGCGATATGAATATTGCCCTCCTTGGAAAAGTATATGCAAATATTGTGTGCAAGCCATTGAAATTGGAATCCCAGCTATTGTTAGCTAAGTAAAGATGTGGCTTAAACAATTTCCCGGCCAAACCAGGAGCTTCCCCTATATATCGTGCGCTATCTCACGTAGATCCAATCTTCTCTAAGGGCTTCCGGATCCGACTAGGGTCAGATGAATGCAACCTATAGTTTTCCCATTGGCTTAAGGCTGGGCCGATTGCTCCAAGGTTGCCGTTTGTTCACCACCAGGACGTTCACCTCCGTATGAAGGATGTGGTGGTCAATGGTAACTGGTGTTGGTCCAATATCTCCTCTCTGGTACCAAATAATATTTGGGATGAAGTCATTGAATTTGGCCCCCCTCTCCTTCATGATGCTGCGGATGATATATTCATTTGGGATGGTAGTTCATCGGGTCGTTATTCTGTCAAGTCCGGTTATGCCTGGATGCTTAAGTCCCGTGGTATTGAAAGTGATGTTAACAAGGCATGGGTTTGGAAGATACCTGCTATGGAGAAAATTCGATTCCTTATGTGGCTCATTGTCCACGATGCTCTCCCCACTAATCAGCTTCGTGTTCAACGCCACTTGGCCAGCTCGGCCCTTTGTTTCATTTGTGGCGTCAGTGATGAATCTGATGTCCATCTCTTCTTCAATTGTGCATGGGCATGCCTGAATGGACCATCCTAGGTGTCTTTTACGCCGGATACTGCTAGGGGGCTGCTATGGAGAAATCTCACTCGTCGCTGGTCCAGGAAATCTTGGGCGCTGCTGTGGAGTATTTGGTGTGCGAGAAATGCCATGTGCTTTCGTGATGAAAGGCTGAATTGTTCCCTGGTTGTCGCGCGTGCTATCAAAGTTGGTGAGGAGTTTGATCGAGTTTATGGTCGGCTGCCTCGGCGTGTCTCTCCATGCTTGGTGTGTTGGCATCCTCGTCAATATGAAGGGATTGTGCCACATGTTGATGGCAGTATAGTTGGGAATCCAGGGACGGCTGGCTTTGGTGGAGTTGTTCGTAATAGTGTTGGGCATTGGCAAGTGGGATTTTCCGGCTTCCTTAGAAATTTCATGATACTAGTTGCTGAGCTTCATGGCATTCTTAATGGGATAAGACTTTTGCAAGTTAGAGGCGTTCGGGAGGCTTGCTGCTATTCTAACTCTCTTGAGGCCATTCGGATTATTCACTCCGGTGTGGATAGGGATCACCCGCTCTTCCCAATTGTACGACTTATTCATGGTCTCCTTCAACGGAATCCAAGCTAAAGGGTTCCATATTTTCCGCAAGGGAAATTTTGTTGCTGACTGTTTGGCTAAGAGGGGTTCCCGAGAGCCTGAGTTCTTCGCTACGTGGGCCTTTCCACCTGACGACGCTCGCCCCCTTCTAGCTGCAGATTTGATGGGCACCTGCCGCCCGCGTCTTTAGTTTATTTACTTTTCTTTTTCTTTTCGTTTTTCTTTTTATCTTTCCTTAGCTGATGCGATTAGCGTCCACCTCATCCAAAAAAATATTATTTTTTAATAGAAAATTGTGACAATTATAGTGGGACGGACTAAAAAAAGAAATGAGACAGAATTAGTGAGACGGAGAGAGTAATATTTAGTAGAAAGAGAAAAATAAGTATATACGTAGTGGAAGCTTATGTCACAAAAATTATAAAGAGATAAAAAAAGGAAGGAATATGAGACTGGGGAATCAAACTCAAACCCCACAATCCGGTTTCGGTAATGGCATAACAGTTGTCAGCAGGTGCAGGCAGCACTAAAAATGATGTGTAGCCCTTTGTAAAGTGATGTATAAACTTTATAAAATGATGTATAGATGGTAGTTTGTTTTTTTATTAGTTTTTCGTTCATAACCCACATCCATCACTTTTTGATACTCACACATCATTTCATATACACATATCCATCAATTTTGAATGTGCCAGCACCTATAGGCCGCCAGCACCCAAACGATTTCCCAAACCCCAAGCCCAAGCGTTGAAAGTGATGAACTTCTTTGGGCAAATTTTCATCTCAATACAATGTCTAAGTGAGGAAAAATTAATAAACTAGTTTCTTAAGTTTTAAAATTGGTCAAAAATCAGAAATGTTAACAAAATAATCCCTTAAGTTTTAAAATTGATAAAAAAAAAAAAATAGTCCCTTAAATTTTTAAATTGGTCAAAAAAAATTTGATCAATTCTAAAAACGAACTACAGTATTTTGTTAATTTTTCCTACTTGGTTAGTATAGGTAAAAGTACCAAAAGGTCCAACTCTATTCTAAGTTTCTAACTGTTTCGACTAATTTTACCACTAACCACTAACCGGCGTTTGGTTCGGGAATCTGAGATTCCCATTTAGAATCTTGGGTAGGGAATAAAACATGCCCATATTTAATTCGGGACATGTTTTATGTGAGAATGTCATATTCTTACCAAGGTGGGAATATTGAGTGTTTTAGGTGGGAATCACACCTGGAGGGCATGTAATCTTTCCACCTCCAATTTGCCTACTTTTATATTAATTTAACTTTTATACCCTCACTTTTTATACTTATTTTATTTTATAAATTTATATATTTGTATTCTAAAAAATGATAAATATATGAAATTTAATTTTAGAAAATTATTGAAAATTTTTAAATTATTTAAACATATTTTTAATATATATTTTCTCATATTTTAATATATATTGTCATATTTTCTTAAAATTTACTTTTCTTATATATAAAAAACAAAAATAATAACGAAGTGACATTAAATAAATAATTATCATACAATAAATTATATATAAAGAATTTTCAATATTTTAAAAAGCAAATCGGCTTAAATATTTTTATTGTATAGTAAAATAATATATTTATATCATTCGTTTAATTAAAATTCAAAGAAATTATGAGAAATTAATTAGAATTGGAAATCGGATATTCCAAATCTACAATAATCTTAAAATATAAAAAAAATAAGATTTTTCAGTAATCTCATTTTTCCATTAATCTCATATTCCAAGCAATCATGTAATAATCTTAAATATAAAAAAAAAAATAAGATTTTTCAGTAATCTCATTTTTTCATTAATTTCATATTCCCAACAATCATATTCTCACAGGAAATTTAAGAACCTCCAACCTCCAACCAAAACGTAAATGTCATTGATAGTAATTATAAATCTCATTAATCATTATTATTGGCGCTACTTTGGAGGCAAGTCTTTGCCGTCGACTGTCCACTGCGCTGCTCTCTGTGTCCGATCCTCCAATTCACATGAATTTTTCATATTCCCCTTAAATGGCACCCTTCGTACGCCTCCGCCGTCTCGCCGCTGTCGCCGCCGTCGCTGGAGGAGCTTGCTTCACCCTCCTCACCGATCCCTCTTTCGCCTCCAGCGACCTCGGTGCTCCAATTGCCACCCTCTCCGATGTGAAGCGGAAAATTGCGGACCCTTTCGCCCAAGTCCCGTCGCGCTCCGTTCATGAATCAGCTCTCATCGCTTCTACCCCCGTTAATCCTCTGGATATCCTGATCATTGGCGGAGGGGCCACCGGCTGCGGAGCTGCGCTTGACGGCGCCACGCGAGGTCTCCGCGTCGGGCTTGTTGAACGCGAGGATTTCTCCTCCGGAACTTCTTCGAGATCTACCAAACTCATCCATGGAGGTTTGCTATTTTAGTTATGCCACATTTTTTTCTGCATTGAGTTGGAGTTTCAACCTGCGATTCATTACTAAGTGAAAATTGTTGCCCTGTTTGTTCTCATAAAGAAACTTTGAAAATTACAAGCCGCAGATTTCACTTGTGGTTTGTGGAATATAACCATGGGGATATGTGTTTTGCAGTAGACGTAATGTACTAAACTCAACTGTTGTTAGTGCCATTATGGGTGTGTTGCAGCTTGGGCTAGCTTTAGATTATATACCAAAATGAAAGCACTTGTAGGCTGTAGCTGGGGAGTTTTCCAAAACCAATTTCGATTTAATTAATTTTTTTAACAGCAATTTATAAAACACTTTATATAAAATTAAAACATAGCTCCAGCGACGCAACTACAGTTATTTGTGCATACCACACCTATATGGATGAAGAAAAATATACTGTGTCTGACTTTAGGGTGTATGGGGATTTACGAGATGGATCAAAATATACTGTCAGAAGAATGTTCTCTGCGCATATTACTTCATTTTCTTGTTTTTTGGTGTTCAATTATTTCTTTGGCTGTCTGCTTGTTTATTTGTGCGCATGTAGTGAGCATGGAGAATTTATTCCAACGAGTAGGGTTCCCAAACTCATGTTTTGAACTTTCCTCATTGAATTTTATGCAGTGGTTTGTATCATTGTATGTCCTCGGCAGGAGCGTTCAGTAGTTTTTATCTAATCTTGTGTTGTGTTCTCCCATAATCTTGCTTTTTGGTATCTATCCATTACTTACCTATCTGCTTAATTTCACTGTGCTCATATAGTGCGAAGGGATAATACTGGCTTGGGTAATGCTTGCATCTTGAACTTGTCTCGGTAAACTTGCTTTGATTGTTTGTCCCTTTTCAGAAGTAATTTTGAGTTAGAAGTTGTACTTGATCTTGTGCCTCTTGGTTTCCTCTTTTTTTTTTTTAGTTTGTAAATCTGATTGGTTTCATTAGTTATGGGAATAAATGCTTGAATTTCTCCCATTGCATTGTCAGGAGTTCGCTATTTGGAAAAGGCCGTTTTTAACTTGGATTATGGGCAACTAAAGCTGGTTTTCCATGCTCTTGAGGAGCGTAAACAAGTAATTGACAATGCTCCCCATCTTTGCCATGCTCTGCCATGTATGACACCATGTTTTAGTTGGTTTGAGGTAATTTATTATTGGATGGGTTTGAAAATGTATGATCTCGTAGCTGGTCGACGCTTGCTTCACTTGTCCAGATATTACTCAGCACAGGAGTCTGTCGAACTCTTTCCCACTTTGACAAGAAAAGGAGAGGATCGAAGCCTGAAAGGAACTGTGGTTTATTATGATGGTCAAATGAATGATTCACGTCTAAATGTTGCTTTAGCATGCACTGCTGCTTTAGCAGGTGCCACTGTACTTAACCATGCTGAAGTGGTATCCTTTATTAAGGATGACAGTACGGGCCGTATAATTGGTGCTCGGATAAGAAATAATCTATCAGGTAAAAGCATTTTGTGTTTTATAGTGACTATAATTTCTACCAGTATGAGCTCTATTTTTTCTTTCTTTTATTACATATCTTGTTGCTGCTGAAATTTGGGTCAACATTGCATCTTATCCCTCCCCAAGATGGTTGTTCATTTTGCCCTATTGTAGCTATCGCTGGTATCACAACAAGGGATTTATGTTGTTTCCTTATCTAAGGTTTCTTCATCATTTAGCCGATTATCTTGAGATCTATTTGAGGAAATATTAGTTTTTTTTTTTTACCTGTGCAGGCAAGGAGTATGATACTTACGCAAAGGTCATCATTAATGCAGCTGGTCCTTTTTGTGATTCTGTGAGGAAGATGGCAAACAAGGAAGTAAAACCGATGATCATTCCTAGCAGTGGTGTCCATGTCGTGCTTCCTGATTATTATTCTCCCGAAGGAATGGGCTTAATTGTTCCCAAGACTAAGGATGGACGTGTTGTCTTCATGCTTCCCTGGTTAGGAAGAACAGTTGCTGGGACCACTGACTCCAACACCAATATTACAATGCTGCCAGAGCCTCATGAAGATGAGATTGAGTTCATATTAGATGCCATATCTGATTATCTTAATGTTAAGGTTTGTGTATTTCCATTAGCTTGAAACCTTGACTTTTATCCTTACCCCACCCCTCCTTTCTTACCTTGTTTTACCATTTTACCTTCTCAGGAATTATTTGCAAGTACTCTTATTAATTTTATCCATAATGAGAAGTACCACTTCTCTGAACATAATGATTTTTTTTTTCTATAAATAAATTTCTACTGAGAGTTGACCTTGTGAAGTGACCTTTTTTTCCTGGGTCTATTCTAGTTCCAGCATTTGTATTGCGTCCTGGAAATTAATTATTTAGAACAACCAACTAGGTACGCCGAATGGATGTTTTGTCAGCATGGAGTGGCATTCGACCATTGGCTATGGACCCAAATGCTAAAAACACAGAGAGCATCTCCAGGGATCATGTTGTGTGCGAAGATCTTCCTGGCTTAGTCACTATTACTGGTGGAAAGTGGACAACTTATAGAAGGTAAATGTAATTTGCTGCATGAAGCCGTCTCAATATTTGCATACCTGACTTGTTGGTTTCTTATAGGTTTTTGGGTATGTATATCTTGTCTGTTAACAATGATGACAAACAGCTTGAATTTTGCTTGGTCTTCCATCCTTTGTGCTAGAAGTTTTTTCCCTCCTTTTTAAGAGTTTTTGCCCCTTCACTGGAAACTGTTTTCAGTATGGCAGAAGATGCTGTCGATGCAGCTATAGAGTCTGGAGAGCTGAGCCCGGAAAGAAAATGCATAACGCAAAACCTACATCTTGTTGGGGCTGATGGGTGGGATCCTGCATCTTTCACTATACTATCCCAGCAATATGTGCGCATGAAAAGGTCTTACCGCGGGAAGGTTGTTCCTAGTGTAATGGACACTAATGTAGCCAAGCATTTATCACATGCTTATGGTACTTCTGCTGAGCGAGTAGCTGCCATAGCTCAGGTTTTCTGTTCCCTTATTATTTAGTTGTGATTCCCACAGTTTTTATGCATTTTTTTCCCTCTTTCTTGACAATTCCGATGCTCGAGTAAAATTGAGCCACTTCCACCTATGTTTTCCCTTCCTTATTGTTCAATGTTTTGTCTAAATTTTTTGTCATTTTGTGAAATTGTTTAGCATGAATTTTGGAAGTCTTCAAAATTTTCCTTACAGATTTTTCTCCACACACTAATTATTTTTTTAGTTGCTGTTGATTTGGACAACTTCAGAATGAGAACCTGGGAAAAAGACTAGCCCACGGATACCCTGTCTTAGAAGCTGAAGTTGCATACTGTGCACGGCACGAATACTGTGAATCTACGGTGGACTTCATAGCTAGAAGGTCCCGTCTTGCTTTCCTCGACACCGATGCAGCCAGGAGGGCGGTTCCTCGTGTCATTGAGATATTGGCTGCTGAACACAATTGGGATAAGTCCAGGCGAAAGCACGAATTGCAGAAGTCTCAAGAATTCCTCGAGACCTTCAAGTCATCAAAAAATGCTCGGTTTGATGATGGCAAACACCAATAGAAGATGTGAGCTACATTCTTCAATTATTTCCATCAGAATGATTATGTATTGCTAGCTCATCAAGTTGTCGACTTCCAATTAACTTCATCAAACATGCAATGATCTTTTGCCTCATTCTTTCGCCCTAACAGGTTTATATGGTTCTTTTCCCTTCAAAGAGCAACTCTAATCCAATCATTGGTAAGTACTCACCGTGGCACATCATGTGCAATGGCTCCCGGACCTGCCTCGGCACTTTGGAACATTTGGCAATCTGGTAAGATTATCACTAATCTATGCGTCTCTGTAATTACAGTTCCCCTCTTCTCCATGTGTACACAGGCAATACGTTAACTTCATAAAAATGTTAACCTTAACTTCCGGATGGTGCATTTTGGCTTTTTCAATATAAGTATCTGCCAAATTTACGGTGTTTATTAGTTGGTTTGCTTTTTGTGTCGTGTTATATTCATGATTTCATGTTGCATGACTTTATATTATTGATGGAAATGGATCAGCTATATTCATCCACGGTTGATATCTTTGAACCTTCTCCATGCACTCCTTATATGTGTGGAGAATTCATTACTAAATGGAATAAACACGTGAATTTATTTAATTATTACCTCTGTCTCATAATATTATTTACGGATCCACTTTTCACGCACCTCAATGCACATTTTAAACTATGAATAACTCAAGATTTAAAATCTAAAAGTTTGATATTTCAAAACTATATTATGATACAACTTTAAGTAAAAGTCTGTGTGTGAATAGCAACAAGTTAGCAAATGTAAACATGGGAGGAAGTATTATTCATGGAAATGTACAATATGAAAATCAACCAGGTGTTGGAATTAAAGTTATTCAGTCGAAGCATTCATCATGCTTTAGCAGGAAGTAAAGTAATTTCAGTCAAAACGAAATAGAAAAAGACGATAAGAGAAAACGTAAATCCTAATGACATCTTTATCAATCAATCTCTCAGATTTAAAGTTTAAAATAACCAAATATTTGACATTTCCCCACTTTTTTGGCCCTGGGATTCTCAGACCACATTACAGCTACAGATAAGAGTCATCTAATATTAATATTTATGAAATATAATACTCGAAATTTTCTTCATGTAGAATTCAAATCATATATTACATGTGTCTCATTATAATTGTTAAGGACCCACCTGACACGTATGTCAATACATATTTCTGATCATTAATAACTAAATTGTATTCCATAAAAAATTATAAATTTGATATTCTAAAACTAAGATTATACGAATCTAACAATATCTCTTTTGACTATATTTTTTCTTACATAACTATAATAAGAATTTGAATCAAACTTAAACAGTAAATAATGCCAAAAAATCAAACATAATAATTGTAACATAACAATTGTAACGAGCCGGAGAAAGTATGATGTGACCATTCTTGTACTCAGGAACAAGAGATGAAAATAAATTACTCATACTAAATACTATTCGCAAGTTCTTTATTACTCTTCAAAGCCGACATTCCACAATGTTTCATACCTCCAAACTGAAATCCAAAATGAGTTTACATTTGAAAAAGTAGTACCACAAAAACAAAATCAGCTCCCCAAAGAATCTACCAATATACACAAAATAATAAAATTAATACAAGGAAGAATAAACGGCACAACATAAGATCTTAAGCTTAAGTCTTAAGAGTTACCAAACATCCCAAAGAATTTTGTCCATAAAATACACACTTGATCTTAGCAACCACCTCTCCCTCTCTCCCTCTCTCTATATATATACCAAAAACTTAAGGGCAACGCAGATTTGCAGACATGGCTTCCCACTTGAATTTCGAGCCAAATGTAGCATGCAGTGAGGCATCAAAAGCATCGTCTGTATTTCTGTTTCATCTTCAGCAGGAACTAAACTTGATGTTGCTAGAGCGGAAATGCATATGAAACGGCATCTGATCTCTAATGTGGCAAAAAATGTGCCACCTGATCTTCAGCATCATCAGGGATATCTCTGCCAGGTACTTGGACCTTCAAAAGATTCTTATACCTGCAAAACAACAAGTGGTTTAGTTTTTTGGGTGAATGAATGTTCATTGCATTGAGATTCCAAATATTTAAGGATAATTATAACTCACTCTGCTGGTGTGAACAGGCTTTCATGCTCTGAAATAAATGCAAGCAATGCCTGGAAAGATAGAAAGATTGGTTAGTGAAGTATTAAGACGGTAAATGTCAATGCTGTGTGTCAAAGATGATTTACGTCGAAGGGCATGTTTAGTAATTCATAATATGCTCGAACGTGATCAAGTCTCATCTGGACAACTTGGCTATCAATTGATGATATAGCTGCCAAAGCCTGAAAAAAAGACCCAGAAATGATTCAGTTAAACCAGTTTATGTTAAGAGGGAGCGAAAATGGTGTAATATTGTCACAGATTACATCAATCAAGCACAAACTGTACACCAGGGTTTATTGGAAAGGTATCTTAAGAACAAGGAGAAACTGTATGTAGTGGTAAAAGTCTTGCTAATTGCCATCTTGTCCTACATTAAGTCATAACACAAGTTTGATTTATTTATTTTTGTTTTTCTCGTCTCCAATTATTCTCTACTTTCCAAACATAACCATACTTGACTTTGAACTTCCAATGCCCTCATCGTAGCAAGGGTGGTTATTTGTATGATGCGAGTTGATACTGAATTAAGGGGATTACAGGAAAATATTACACAATATGTATATGTTTTCATACAAAACTAGCTAGTCCTAGTTCCCACAATCCATCAAAGTTGGATAGAGGAAGTATAATTTTTCCGCTCCTCTTCATCGACCAAGTAAAAAATGGAAATAAAAGAAAAGGTCTTGCACACATATTATATCTATACTCGGGTGCTTCCTTACACAGCTGTGAAGCATTGTGGAAAGGTCGTATTTGAAGAGGAACTACGTTAACAAAAAGTTCTGAAGGAAAAAGAAAAAAAAATAAATTGGTGGTTCATTGTATTACAATCATACATGTGCGAGAATCAATATCCATAAACTGATTAAAAATTCACATGTCAAGAATATGAAAATATTTACAGTTTATGAATCTTCGTATTATGTCAACAGTGCGTTTCCCATTTCAGGTACTGGTTCACATGTGTAGAATATATGGAATTCAAAAGCTTCTAGAAATAAGAGGAGAGAAATGATGGGAATGGAAAGATTTGAACCTGTTCCAGTGCAATAGAATTACGACAAATTTGCTGAACTCCAAAGAGGTTTATAGACTTCATATCAGCCAAAACCTAATAGCAAACAATGATTCTCTTGTAAGTAAAGTAATAACAAAACATGTACTTTATCAATGGTCCAAAAGGAATTTTATTCAAACACTGTATACCTTTATAAATAAATTAGCCGCTACACCACATATTCCACCAAATATATAATTCCGTTTCACATCAGCAATATAAGGCGCCATTTCCTCATCTCGGCGTGATATCTATATCAAATGAAAGAAAGCATACATGAGGTGTTATTTACAGAAGTCAAACAGTATAAAATATTATATCAAAATAAAGATCCACGACACAGGCTTAAGAATTTTCAACATTTTACTAAATAAACAGGATATTGATCAATTAGAGCTGAAAGTATAAAAATAAAGAACTTATTAATCAGTTGATCTGTGAATTGCTTAAAAACTCAGTTTCAGATATTAATCTTAAATGTCCCGAGAGACTCTCAACATTATTATTATTTCATACTCCTAATTTATTAATCCAATTGTTCCCCCTGGCCATCTTCTCTTCATACACCTTACCCTAACTGTTGCTGACAAGCACAAAACTGAATACCATTAAAACCAAAACTTTGACCTAGCTGCTTCACAATCACAATTAAAGTTTACACAATTGGAACTCCCCCATGGGGCCCGCGGTGAATAGTGGGGGTGTGGGTAACTCCCTCAAGGGTCCAATTAAACCTCGGATACATTCTCAGCCAACTATCATTTACCCAACTAGCACAAAGCAAATATGAGAACTTACCTGTGAAGTTAATGATATCACAAAATCATCAGGCTCTTCTGCATCTTGGTCATCCAAATACACCCTGTTTGTCATTTCCTATAACCACCACATTTTTTCCAGCATAAAATTTATTATGTGCAAAAAAATTCCTCAGATAATCTTACATTTTGGTGAGCAAAGAGAAAACTTTAAGGTACCTGCAAATGAAAAACAGTCTCCAACAGCATCTCTATTCGCAGAACCTTGAGGCAATCAATTGCCAACTTCCTATACTCTTCGGCAAATGCTACAAGATTTTTAGGAGGTGTACCTTTAGGATGCATGGATTTCTGTGTTCCATTTTCTTCCACATGATCATAAGATTTTGAAGATGATTTCCATAGTCTGCTGAGATTACAAGGCAAAGGATAATCGACCACAAAGCTAAGAAACCAACCAATATAATCAAGTGTCTTAGGAAGAAGATATTTTTTGTCTCTTGTTAAATATAAACTACAGAAACTAAATTGACAATAGAATTTGAGCTATCATTCAAGAGTCAACTATCTGTATCTTTTGGATTTTTATTCTTCATTGTTTATTTTTCATATTAGGATGTTGAAGCGGTTATTTAGGTTCGAAAAGGTTATTAAGGTCAAACATGAAAAGCGCATGCTATTTTTTAACCTAAAAGAAGCAATATACAACAACACACTGACAAGTGACAAAGATAACTGCGTTTGATCCGAAACTTTAGCGTTTAGCTTTTGAGATACTCGAAACTACTATAGATAATAAATATTTTCCACTCTAACCACTAAACTCTAAATGCTACCCTTCCCTAGCTTTGAGGCCTTTCAGACTCCGACCTCTAAACTCTAAATTGAAACTATAATACCAAACACCAAAACCCAAAACTATATCAATGTAAAACTAATTTTCACCATTAACTCCAAACACTAATTATTTCCCAAACATAGGCAAATTATTAATCCAAGTCATAACCACGCCACAGCTACAAAGTGTCCATCCCAAACTCGACCTGTCAAGCATGTTGGCACCAAAGCCTGGTGAAGAGCACAAGCTTATGAATGTAGTCAAATAGGAATACTTGCCTTTCTATTGAGTCAGCAAGATATTCCAACGAATCACTCAATGAGGCCAATAGAATAAGCTTGTTGTCATCCCGAATGAGGTTCTCCTGAGAAAATTAATCTAATCGATTAATAAGCCATACCAGCAAATCTAGAATCATTTAAAATATTTAATATGTGAATTATCAGGTCACTCCGAGTTCATATATAATAATGATGACCAGTGGGAGAATACCTGTTTGATTGGCCTCAAATTCAATAGTATATCACTCAGTTCTTTTTCTATTTCAGAACAATTAGCATTAGAGGCATTGGCCTCCCAAACACTTTGATCAGGTGAATTTGGTAAACATGTACTAGCTGGATCGATCCGCAGCAGATTCTCAATGTCATGTCTCCCAATGAGCATATAGCTTTGCTTTTCAAGAACTGCCTGGTATTTCGACAAAATAAATTCAGCAAATAAGTTGAAGCCATCATTTGATGATTCAAAGCTTCATGGTAAAAGAAAATAACTATAATAAACTTGCATCAGATATTGCTTATTTCCTTAAACTTTCAATCATGATTAGTTTCTAATCTCTATGGACTGAGGACATAAAATTTGGAATGCCACTCCATCCTTATATATTTACTCTTTTAAGGTTAATACTTAATGTAGCATCTTCATCCATCTTATCAACCAAAGAATCATGATAGCCTAGTTTATGCTGACAAATGTTTCCAATGGAACCAATATTTAGTAATTTCTATATCCTCCCCAGCCTACTTAGAGACTATTGTTCTCATGCTTAAAAACAAATTTCCAAGGAAAAACAAGGACATCCAAACTACTTTCTTTTTCTCCCTATCCCTTATAAAAGAACCCTTTGCCTTGGCATACATCTAACTGTGGCAAAGTTCCACTGCCTGAATCCATTGTTAAGAGACCAAACCAGAGATAGAAGTAATGCTAAATGCCTAAATCTCTCTTACCAAACCTTGAACTATACTATATAATATGTGTGTGTGCGTGTGTGCAAAATAAGTTTTCGAAATGGGAATAAAGAGATATAAGGGTAAAGTTTATGCCTCCATATATGATGTTCGGCATCTTTCATATGTTCTTTCAAGGAAAGTTTGCACATAGCTGATGAGACCAGCAGCAAATTTTGGCATTGCTTGAGCCCATCCCAGTACCTATACAAATTGATAAAGAAGAGAAAAAAGATTAAAATGAATTATCTGCTCCTCTTTCAATAATAATGAAGACCAACTGTGGTACAAAAGGATACCTCTTTTGCTAAGAAATCTATAGCCAATAATCCCTGTAAAACAGGACGCCCCTTTTCAACCGATGACGTATAAGCAGCAGCTGTATGAGCTCGTGGGCGAAACGCAGCTGGGCCTGTTTAAGGACAAGAATCAGAAAATTAAGGTAAAGTTTTATCTTCTGACTGAAAACTAATAATTCAAGAACCATTACAAACATTTCTGATAGAATTAAATATCTAAACTACCATATGGAATCATTGGTTTTTACTTTTTACTCCGAGTTTCTTGATAACAGAAGATATGAACTTAAATTATTCTTGCAACACATGCAAAACCATGTTTTCTTGGTTAAAATATAGTAGTATGCTTTAATTTTAATTTAGAAATGTATTTCATGAGATAGATTACACATGCAGCACTTTAGATGAGCGGCAAACATCACATGTATAGACCGTGATGGCACGTTATAATAAGGGTCAAATATTAGAAAAATATTAACAGGAACAAAATGAAATCAGACTCCATAAGTGGAAGAAAATCCTAAAACAAAATAATTTCAGATACATAGGAAATATAAGAAAAACATGACACCAACAATATACTAGCTGAATAGCCTCATTAACTTACAATAAACCTTACAAAATATGGCTCCCAGCAAACAGGTATGAAATGTAATAACGTTATATGTAGGACAGCAGACAAGCCATCTCCAATACCACAAAATAATTGTTACATGTGGGAACTAAAAATGCTTCATACAAAGCTATCAGGATATAAGCATTGGGCAGAGAAGAAAATATGATGGGGCTCAATGCGTGTCATGTAATTTTACTAATCAAAATGTCAAATCTATTATACTTTAGCAAAGAATATTCATTAATGGGACACTACGGCTGAAATGATAGTTAAAGCCATGGCACAGAGCATGTTGCCATGTATACATTTGAACCAGAGCACTAAATAAAACAAATCAATATACGAAAATGTTTTGATCTCAACTTACGGTATAACTTATTAGTTCCAGGTCACGTTTTAGCATCTAATGATAATTTCATAATATATTAAGCCTCTAATTTCATGTTTAAGACATAAACCCCACCTAAATAACTTCATAATTAACGAATTTCAAAAGGAAATGGATGGAAAAGTGACCCAAAGAGAAAATAACATAAGAGAAAAACAAAAGAGAGAAAGGTAAGACAAAAATAAAAAAGGAGAGAGAAGATTATTTAGGGTGAAGAACTGACAACCAACTTGGAAAGTAGATAAATGGTGGCCTCGGACAGAGGACATTCTTTCCCAAAGAACTTGTCTAGGCGCTGAGACTGCACGTTAAGTGTCTCAGGCCATTGAACTTTGACAGCTATGTATCAACCGCAGGATTCAGATTAAAAAATGTAAAATCCAATGACAAGATAGAAACTGAACTCCTAATTAAACATGTAGAATCCAACAACAGCATGTTGATTCAAATAAGTAATAATGCTCAAAACATATTCCATCAAAATAACAGGCAGAGAATAAAATAGTTCATGGGACTCGCTTGATATGGCTTGCTGGACACTTTTCCGATAGTCTACAAATATTGTTGGTAAGAAGTGGTCCTTCACAAAGGTTTCCATAAATGAAAGCAATCCATCATTCCTGCAAAATTTTGTTCAGCAGCATAGGCACATTAAAGAGTCTGAGAATAATATGAATGGATAATAACATGCAATTCCCTTTTCAGTTTTCAGGAATGCTAAGTCAGATATGCAGAAACCACACAATCTACTAAAAACACTTCAGAGAAAATCAAGGAAGAAAACATATCTGAGGATACAGATTATATGGCGCCAATCATGGACCAAATCAGATTCATTCAACTATGCAGTATTCCAAGTTTAAAGATTTGTACAGAATGTGCTTACCCAGTTTGAGAAAATTTCTGAGGAAGCATTGATGCAACTTTATCGCTAAACTGCACATGTAAAGTAGCAAATATAAGAAAATGGAAATTGATTCTGTTATGGAGTCCATTACAAGTCTTCCACCACTTAGCCCATACCTGGAGAACTGGCCTGTAGACTGAAGCTGTCAAATATATTCCTAGCTCAGGTAACACAGCTCCAGTCCCATATCCTTCTTGGTGTGCATTTGTGCCCTTCCTCCAGCCTTGTCGAATAACATCCGTACCTAAATAAATTCAACAGGTTGAAACTTATCTTTCAGAGTGCATGTTATTAGAGATAGCGGCAGAGAAAGATTATATTACAGACAGACAAATGATGCAATGCATCCCTATGCAGTTACCATATTCTCTATAGACAATGAGACAAAAAGATGCAGCAAGTTCATGATTATCGTTTATTTATATTTAGACCACCACCACATGTTCCCAAGGAAAATGCTTCATGAATACATGAAAAAATTGGTGCCAGGGCCCAGGGGTAGACTCCAGACATGCAGAAACCAGCAAGGTGATAATGTTCATAAAATGAAAAGGGGGAGATCCATAACAGTCCTCAAACTTCCCAATTCACTTCTTAACCTCCTTCCCACATTTGTTCATAAACCAAACACAACCACCATAATGGACTGTTGTCTGGAAAGTTAGCATAGCTAGCAGGATTTCCCCCTACACATTCAGTGAGCTAGATATACAGCATTACTGCAAATATAATGAACTATTTTAACATCTCATCTACATTTAGATATGATAATGAGCAGATGATTTCTAATATGGTTCAACTTACACTACATTCACCTGAGTAAAGAAAATAAAATTGACAATTTAACTACTGTTCATTTCCATTTTACCATAAACACACGTTATATCAAATCACAATGAAGCTCATATTGGGCTAGGTCCTTTAGGGGCATATACAATTCCCATTCCACAGGATCACTTCACCATTTTTTAAGGAGTTTGTAGAAAAATATTAAACCACCAAAGAAAGGCCTTTATATAGTTCATGCAGAAAATAATAGCTCATAACACCACTATACAATCATGTCAAACCCACTTAATATTGCTTCAAATGCTGACGCCTGTGAGTAACTAAAAAACAAGACAACAAGATTATCCTAAATGAGTTGAGTTCAAGAAAAGGTGAGGACGAAACAAGAAATTATCAGTGAGTTCTCCTCACCCTGGTTAGAAGCAGAAACACTAGTATCAGTGAAGCGAAATGCAAAAGTGAGACCATCTTCTGATTCATCCCTGTACCAAATCAGCCAATATCATCATCATCAGTTAAAAAAAAATCACTCACACACACACACACACACAACCCTCAGTCCACGAGGATGCAACTAAGACTACCATCCAAAAGGATTATGTTTCTCCACATCACGTGTGCCATTCACATAAGCAATTATTGGTATTACATCAGGGTCCAACCTTTCATCCTTGACCTTGTTTAATGTATGTGGAGTCGTAAAACCCAAGGTAAAAGTAATACGGGATTTCCAGGCATAGCAGAATAGCACAATTGCCATGGATTTTGATTATGACATCAAATATCACAATTAATATTCACATTAAAGCCAAGAATCTGGCCCATTATGAGCAACTTATGTTAGTGATGTACAGTAAGCAGAGAAAGTGAATATAAAACTGAATCAACAATGAAACACCCATATATTGCACCAATAAAAATGATAGAACAGACATGTGGGACACAATCTGAAAACCAAAGGAAAAGGAGATAAAATACCACAAAAAGGAAAATTCCATAAGATGCCAAATAAAGAAAAAGAAACAGTTAAAACAATAGCACTATATTTGCTTGCCTCTTATCTTTTAAGGGGCCTTGGTTCGCAAGTCTGGCTGTTTGTACAGCGGCATCAGCAGATGCAGTCTCTGGTGTGGCTCGTAGGATCTCACATATAAGTTGCTGGCACTCACTCTATCATCACAAATAGGATAACATGGTATTAGTAGAAAACACGTTTGCCACCAATTTTTTTCACAACTAAGGTTGAAGTAAACCATAAGTACTAATAAACTAGTAAGCACAAAAGGAAGAACCTGTAGAACACTCAAGGAAAAGTTGATAGTATAGCCCCCAGTAGAAGCATCAGAATCGTGATTCCAACTCATATCAGCAGCAATTACTTTTGGGGTGTTCAAGTTAGATTGTTGGGAAGATTTTGATTCAAGTAGCTCCCCAACAATAACATGATTTTCTGAAAAAGCCATTCCAATATAAAGAGAATCAAGATTGCAGGAATAGTAGAAATAAGAAATTGGTTTCCAGAAAATTGTTTGGAGAATCCTACCAAATATCCGAACAACATTATCCATTACTGAATCAAGTAGTTCCTTCGCTGCAAGTTGAGCAGTTCCAGCAGGAGACATATCATGAGAAACAGGGCTTGCAGCTAATACAGCTCCAGTGGATGATATCCCATTCTGACGTTTTTGTTTCGATAAATGGCCTTTCCCTCGCCCTTTCAGATAGTGCAGACCAGTATTTGTGGATGCAGGATGGGCAGGACCAGGCCTTTTCCAACATGCATGTCCTGCCTGAGCTTTGATCTTGGTAGAAATTATCTCATGTATTGTAGGACGCAATCTTTGACTATAGAAGAACATAAAATAAAAACATGAACAAGTTTAAATAGCATTGATCTAGGATCACAACAAATTGTTGTATTTAAAAAAAAAAAAAAAGTCAATTTCCAACTGCCATAAATCGGATCTCATATTGTATGTATGTACGTGTGTGTGTATATGTGATGTGAAATGTGATGATAATAATATATATTAAAACACTAAATACAGTATTCAGTGATGATAATAATTCTGTTTCAAGTGAAATGTGAAATGTCACCATAACTGGAAAATTGCACTTTCAAAAACAAAGGAATTAATTTCTTTGGGTAAACCTAAATATATGATGTGTATTGAGTACATGAGTTTTAAGTCCAATTTCCTTCTATATACTCAGGAAAAAGCTTCACTTGGCCAGAGAATGAGCATCAAGTAATGCATGTAATGACATTTGTAATTTCTTATAAGCAATAGATTGGTTTGCAGATGGAAGCATCTTTGTGGGCAGCAGTTACGAATTCACACATAATGCCATTCAATTCATGTGAACATCAACAGAGCAAAAAGATGGAGTTGCAAACAACATATGTATCTTTTCTTGAGCAATAGCGAATTTGTCAGCACTGAAATTTTCCCTTTCCTGTGGCACGCGGAAATTTTTTGCACGTTCATTGTCAAAATTTGCAACATCCAAACAAATTATGCTGAGTGATAAGCATAGTGGCTAAGGTCTTCTGCAATCAACTAAGAGAATTGTTAAACTTGATGACATACCATATCATAGCACCAGCAGCAGCAACCTTTCCAAGTACAAAGAGACACTCAACCATAGTCTGCAAATACTTTACATGCAACGAGGCATCACTTTTTCTCATTGATTCCTGCATTAGAATGAACATGAGAAATTAGCTCATGCGGTAGACAAGCCAATTCAAGTTCCACTATTGCAACCTTCAAACGAATGTAAGAAACGTACAACAAATTCATCGGGGGTGGAATCTGATAGCCAAACGGGAATTTGACGAGATAGAACTTTCACATCCCTTGCGCCAATATCACCACCATTGACTCTCATTGAAGGAGTATATCCATCAGATGTGGCGTCATCATGCATGTCTATTGTTCCATCCTCATTGTATCCATCATATGATGACCTGAGATGCAAAATGAGTAAAAGAGAACAGCTCACAAGCAGTAAACACTAAAGAAACTTATATATCCCCACTTACTCCTGCAAATTCATGGAGGTGCCAAAATTATAAGTTTATTAATTTCATTGCTTGAAAACCGATGACATAACAAACCAAGAATTGATGAGCCCAAAAAGCATATGAATATAATGGTGCAAAAGCTAAATCATTGTTGCATAGTTGCATTAACCAAAATAAAACATAATATGCACGGAAGATCTTAAACATCATATCTCCAAAGTTTTGTTGAGATTGCAAGTTTTGCAAGCAAGATTTGCTAGAGCTGAGAGCATCAGAATAATAGAATATCACAGAAAGATATCCCTGCTCCAAGATATCGGATTCAGTAAAGTGATAAAATTCAGTCAAGGTTTATAGAGACATGGATATAACGAATTGCACTTCTTCCAAAGCAACCCAAGATTAAGGGGCTATTTTTAGCCTCTGAATTGAATGGTACAGAGGCTATTTTGTATTTGAACCAGCCTTTGAACCATTTGTTAGCTAACAAACAGCCCATAAGTCTCAAATCTGAAAATAAGAAAACAAGCTTAACTCCATGAATAAGGAATGCTTTCCAGATGCCGAGAGAATGGATCTAGATCTAAGGTTCTTTTCAGCTCAAAGAATTGGAAAAGCTCATGCCAGAGTTATATTCAGACATGAACTAATGACGATAAAATGAAGCAAATCTTGAATGCTAGACAAATCAAGGGGGTAAAAGAAAAATGTTAGATGACCAGCTTCTCATTAATCTTTACAACAGAATTAGTTTCAAAACTAACTAAGAAAATAAGCTTCTCTCACCCTCCATCAACTGAACTTGTTTTGTAGATTCCATCTCCAGCACCATGTATTCCTGGATTTCCATCTACCTTCAGTGATCTAGTCCTCCGAGAGCGCGAGTGTGAATAATTAATTGAAGATGCTATAGCTGTGGAAGGTAGACTTGCATCATCACTTTCATTTACACTTGAGATGCCTGAGCTGCCACAATCAAATGCAAAAGACAAACAGGAATGAGCTTAGCCAAAGTTAGAATGAAACCATGAATGACGTTTATAGCCAAAAGGAGTAAGAACAATAAAAATTAAACGATCATATGATCTTGAAGAAGATATCAACAAATGGAAAATGACAACAATCTCATCAAAACGCTTCACAAAATCCATGGACGTGGCATTTTCTCAACATCCATGTTAGTTTTTGTCAGGATGCTGATTATGTATCTATTCATGCTTTAACTTCATGGGTTTAGAGATTTAATTTAGAGTAGGACAGCAAAATAAGACCATATACCTATATTCACCCTTATTGTACAGATGGGCATGCAAATCCTCCAAAACCTTATAGAAGATTGCACCTCGCAGCTTTGTCAATTCAGACCGGACATCTTGAAGAGCACCAACCTGGGCCAAATAGATCATTATCCATAAGAGGGTGCCTAACATATCTTTTCCTTCTAACTTAAACGAGCACTTGGGGTTGTGGGAAACAAATTAAAAATCATTGTAGCTAATAAGAAAAATTTACTGTCTACAGCCTCCATTCCCATTATCAATTATAAGACAATGAGATTGAAGAAAACGGAATTGGCAACATTCAAGAACATAAGTAATGCATGAGACGGTAAGCAGACAAAAACACGAATTGAAAAAATAATAAAAATTGAAAGTTTTTGGTTTATCTATCATTAGAGGTGGCACGAACAAAGATAAAGTGACAGGCATATAAAACGAAACTCCTTTTAAATTATTATTTGTGAATTCAATTATTATGGAATACGACTTGCTATCGTAACCCTTTCTCCCGGTCGGTGTATGTGAAAAAGAGTGACCAACATTGCAACAGATATTAGTTGGAAATAATAAATTTTAAAGAAATATTTTGGAAGCTAAATTTTTATTCATCTACTAGAGCATAAATAACAGCTGCAACACCAACCAACCAACAAAGGCTTGTAAACTGAAATGTAGAATAGCGAGTTCAGAGGATATGGTATTTTCCAAATTTAATGCTTAATTAGCTCAACACAAATCTTAAATAATACAGAGAATGAAAAATACTAACCGTTTGTAGGCCCTCCCTCTCAAGCATTACAGCAGATTGAACATGTAATTGCACTGCAGCATAAAACTGCTTTTCAGCAATGAGCTTTTCAATACGAGCTGGTATCTATTCAGGTTGGAAAGGCACAAGTTAGCTAAATAACCTCAAAACAGTAAGCTTCAAAGAAATGGAAGCTACAGTGACCATTAAGTCTAGCATATCCTCTGTTGAAATTTATGCATTCTCTTTTGCTGACCTGGTGCATTTAAATCTGGATCCATTTGCTAAAAAACAGCAACCAATATATCAAGGCCATGTTTGATAAATCTTACTTAGAGGTCTGATAACTCTTACTAGAGGTCTTATTAGACCTCTTATTAAAGGATTTTCCTCTCATAAGAGTTATCAAACATGGCCTAAGTATTTTGAAGATGTAACACTTAATATCATTAAATGAGATGTAGAATGTGAATTAAACATTCTCTTCCCTACTTCTAGTTTCTTTCTTAACTCACATTTATCCTTACACACTATATTAAAATCACAGAGAAGAGCATAGAGATGAGTAACACAGGGTAACATTATTTACTAGGAATTATCAAGATAAAGAGTATATTTTGCAATGGTAAACACTGGTCTTAAATCTAAAATATTCGGGCAGTCAGATGACTCAGCAGAGAATAGTGGATATTGTCTCCACTAGAAAATTAACAATATTTTTTTACAAATTCCAGACAGATTATTTGATCATTTTTCCATAGTATGAGGATATTCCCACCCTACTATCATTAAGCCCCTGCAATCTTACTTGGTTCAACTCTATTTATGACGTTTTCTCGTATGTGAGACTCTATCTTCTTGGTTAGATAACCGGTTGTGTATCATTGGGAAAGTATAGCTCGATTACATCTAGCTCCATTACAAGTATGTAACTTGTTGAGGTTGTAGTAATTGACAACCAAAATCCTAGGAGCAAAAGCGATGGCTTGGTAAGCAAGCAATCCGTTATGTAGGCACAAACTTCCAGCTCTTTTTCTTCTTTCTCTTTTTTTTAGTGAGAGTTCATAGAATTGTCCAAGATTGCTAGATCAGGCACCATGATTATAGAAATAACAATACCCAGTCCACAACAGTTTAAAACTAATTTGAAACAAAGATAAGTCTGAATGAAATCAACTTGGTTAAACAAGCAAACTGACCTTAGCTACACCTTCAATTTGGTCTAACAAAGAGATGATGTGTCTCAAAGTAACAGATCGATACCACAACTGATGTAACTGCTTATTATGAGCACCAAGGAGTTTTTTTGCTTCGCCTAAATCAACCTTTAAGGCCCCAATACTTTGAGTGGATTCACTGAAAAACCGGAGAATCTGAAGGATCAAAAGGTATCAAGGATTAACACATGGACGAGTTAACCAAAAGTCTATCCAAAATTCTGCCAAATTCACACATGCATCAAGGATTATAAATTTCTCTTCTGCCAAATTCAACTCAGTCAAATAATAAGTGGTGGCATATAAGTCTCAATATATGCAACTAATAGTATGTAGAAAATTAATAAAGCTTTAGTAAAGTTGTCAAAGGGCAGATTTGATCGGATACCAATATATTGAAACTAAAAAACTAGAGTAGAGGTAAGCTCTAATTACATTATATGACAATATGACCCCTTTTTTTATCATTAACAAGAGCTCAGAACAGAAATTAATTTTGTTTCAAGTTCAACTTTTCATAATAAGTGTCATGGAAAGATGATATTACTTCTTTCACAAGCGTGTCTGTGTTAAACAAGGTTTTAGGAGTGAATTTACTGACAATGTAGCAGATCTTTCACAAATAAAGTATTCACAAAACAATTCTAGAAGTTCAGAATTTTTTTCTAGTTCTTTTCTCCATGATACCAGAAATAGTAATGTTTTTCTCTCATATGTGGCCCAATCTCTAATTTTCTTTTGACTTGAATTCCTGGGCAATATATTCAACCCAGACCATAAGTCTGATGCCATGTCAAAAAGAAGTCAAAGACCTCTCTTAACCATTTCAAGAAATTTTTATAGCCATGTTCGTGTAATTTGTCTCTTGGGATATGAGAAACTATATAAATTCATGTTTAAAAAATTCACTTTGACAGTAAGTAAAGAAACTTCAGGCCAGGAAGAAGACGACATTGGCATGAGGGATGCCTTGTCTAGTTGTCTTAGAAGAAGAAGAAGAACACTATGTCCAAGAAGAAAAAAAATAAAAAATTCATTATTGTCAGAAAACCTGAGAATAATTTTGAATAGCTTTGTTAAAGCCACCATGGTAAGCGTGAACAACTTCATCAACAACTTCTTCAGTGATATCACACTGTTCCTTTAAGACTTGGACTTCCCCTTCACGATCTTTTGATGTCAAAATACGAACAACATGAGGTAATGAATCAAAGCGTGCGGCAGCCCAACTTTCATCTATTTTAGAAAGTTCTTCCCTCAAATACTGTGAATGTTACAAAGCAATAAAAGAAATATTATTTCAATCATCCAAATTTCCGTGATTGTTAAAATGAATCAATATACATTATGACAAGTTATACCAGATAAAAATGCTTAAAAAGAATAATAATTAAATTGAGAGAGATGAACTGAAGATGCCTCAGCAGATAACAAAAACAGGTGGATATATGGCCTGATAAAGTCCAATTTCATGGCTATTTAATATTCTAAAACTACGCAATTAGACAACTCCAACAAGATGCCACTTGGCTATGTTTTATCTTATATAATTGCGGTAAAAAATTGAATCGAAGTTACTGAATGAATGGTAACAACTATGCAAATGTTTCATTTTATAAATATGGAGGGAGTATGATATATCTCCCTAAAACTTAAACTCTTGGGTGAAATAGCTATTCAACGGAGTACTGGGAGCAGGAGTACCCCCTATTCAAATTCACATGTTACCCACCAATGAAAAATTGTTCTGAGTACAAAGCTTTGAAAAGAAAACACCATCTGCATGTGAAGCAGGGTAACAAAGGAATTAAAGACAACAAGCAATCACATTATGTCAATATTCTTGTCTGAACTTGAAGTTTGAAACAGGATGCCAACCACACTTAACCATAAAACCTTCATGCTGAAAACAGTTAACATATAATACATAGAATAGCATCTATCAAGATAGTAAATGATGTAGCATCAGGAATGCATGAGGTCACATAATTCCATAGCTCAATATTCATGTATTAGCCATTTACTGCCTTGCCTCATGAACATCAATCAAAGTTGTTGGATTAGAGAAATGACAGAGATCTTCGAGGTTCCAAATAAAATTTCACCAAGAAAATTAAGCTCATGAGTCATGAAACCACCTTCTTTGAAACCTCCTACAGTCCCTTAAACTAACAAAAATGTCACAGTTGCCTATTGACATTCTACCACCAATCCAAGGTACAATATAGGGTAAGATCTCTTGATTTTATTTGAAAGGCGGTTACAAAGAACAACCTCATGCAATACTTCCTCATCAAAAATATAAAAGGATACCCCATATACCAAGTAGCGCTACAATTAGGAACATAATAAGTCTTCCTAGAGTAAACTAAGGCTATGTTTCCTTATCACCTAATATCAATGGATTAAGTACTCATTTATTAAATTTAATGGATAACTGCAACTGCAATCACTTAATTTAAAAAGTGGCTCTGAAAGACTAAAATGGAGTCTATTATCAAGTGATTTTAACATTGTTTTAAAAAAATTAAATATATATTATATATATAAAAACAATTTTAGACATTATTAATTTTATTCATTTCAAATATACAACTTAATGACTCGGATACAATCACTTGATCATTCAGACTCCAAATCCATTCAATCTTCTCAAACAAATCCTAAAAGTGTCACCATCAAGAATTAAGC
This sequence comes from Hygrophila difformis, assembly GCA_030278955.1. Classification (NCBI taxonomy): domain Eukaryota; kingdom Viridiplantae; phylum Streptophyta; class Magnoliopsida; order Lamiales; family Acanthaceae; genus Hygrophila; species Hygrophila difformis. The sequence goes on from JAOANR010000015.1 coordinate 40,659,815, forward strand.
CTCTTTAACTGAAATTATAAACCTCAATTACAATATTTCAGGAAACAAATGGAAAATAAATAAATAAACATTGATAAGCAGTTAAGCACACATAGTTAGCCAACTTCAAAATGCAAACACTTGTCTATAAGCAATTAATTCTGTCAACATTGAGCTGAAGCAATAATGACTACTAGCGTTTCCCTTGCAATAGGATTAAACTAAATTCTATCAAATAAAAGTCACTTGAAGCCCATTAAGCACAAACAATAAACATCCTTGACAGGCAAACAGTAGAACATTCGACATCAATAATGCTGAGGCACATTCATACTCTAACACAATGAGATATATTCAACAACAAATGAATAAGAAAAACAACTCTTTTTCTGCCCCAGACCCGCT